>CALYMY010000173.1:0-72518 GCA_944548615.1 Micropterix aruncella | reverse complement strand
AGAAGACACCGGCCGCTCCGCCGTTGGCGGAGCGGGCCGACTACCGCCCATTTAATTATTCATTTGCACACCAGCCAACACAGTCTAGAACTTAAATTCTGTGAATATCTAAAATCTATAACTAAACTCAGTTCAACATCCGGGCAGGACCTCAGCGGATTCCATACCTTATACAGGCAAGTCTTCTATCTGTAACCATTAGCTTCCCCTCATAAAGTCAGATTTTAAAAATAATAAATTTAAATTAAAAGATTGTCTTAAAGCCAAATCCCCCGTAAATTACCGTTGCCATATCTTCGTTGGTGAATAATTAGAGTCAAGTAAAATCAAAATTTAGTAATTTGAGTGCGTCAAAATAGAAGTAGGTAGTACGTCGGGTCAGTCATAATTCCCGGTGTCTGAGCATCGCCTTCCGTCTCCTCGCCTCAACTAATTTTTCTACTATCGTCTAAAGGTCGATTTCGGAAAATATAATTTAAAATTTAAAATCGCATCCGGGGAGCAGGCGCTAAAAAATCTAGAAGCAACCTTCCAATAACTCCCGCGGGTAGCAGTGTCTTCCTTCTCTATTCCAGAACCCAAAGTACCTGTCCAAAATCCCACTTCGCCGAATTAATCCCTGAAAATTGAAAGGCTGTAACGTTCAGTTTTCCACGAATCTAATTTTAGAATTTTTGTTAATTCCAACTACTCGGATTCGCCATATGCTATGGCCTAGCTTTCATTTATTATAATCAAAATAAAATATGTTACTCTGTCAAATAAACCTTTCATTTTGGTTAATTAATCATTATTTAGCGAATTAAAGAAATCGAGACGGTACCTAAAAATACCGCCGGGCCAGAGCGAGCAACAGGCTCGTAGGTACCCGACTAGCACTGGACAGGGTAATGTTTCAGGGCAAGGAATAAATAAAGAATAATTTTATAAAAGAAACTTTGAAATTATATATTTTAATTTTATCATTTAGCGGAGAAAAGAACCGCAGTACATTATTTAATTATAGCAGCATCTGCTGGTTTAGAGCGCACCTAGATTCAAATAGTATTTTCTCGTTTTTTAAATATAATTATCTAGCAATTATTTCCAATAAATTCATTAGACGATTTAGCCATTGATTTATGTAAGAGCGCGGACCGGGACCGGGGCCGAGCGCTCCAAGCGGGCGCGATCGACGCGCGCCGACGCAGTAGCTCGTCGGTACACCGATAGAGGGCGCGGTGAGTAAATCATAATATTCGATCTCGTCGCCGCAGCGCACTAAACTTGATATCGCTTCTTCTTCTTCTTTTAGTCCTCTCACAAGATATATCGAAATTCATTTTATAATAAAACATAACTAGGGTACTTGACCGTCCATTCAATTCGAATGCTCTCGACTTTAGGACGACGTCAATACAGGATTTTAACCACCCCTGAGCACGACTGAGCTACCGTGGTATCCTTGGCGTCGCTCCACTCCCACGCACAAAGGTAACTTCCCAGGCGGAGGGAGGCCCTTTGCATTTGTTTATGTGGTCTATCATCTATTTCTCGCATGTGTAGCTGGCGCCTCTACAAATAAATACACTTTTATCGTTACACAAAGCAAGCCCTAAATACAACATTATATCTAATTTTAATTAGACACATAACAAATCTGGCGTCCACCGCGGGGCAATTTTTTTTTAAAAATAAACTACAGTATTTTCCCACCGCGACCCGCCCATATCATCTTTTATATCATTTTTTTACAAATTCATATGAAAACAATAACAAATTTGGGCCCAACTGGGGCCGTTAAATATTTTTCAAGATTCAGTTTTTTTAATTTACCGTTATCATTACATTATATACAATTTTATATTTTATTTTTTTTCTATCATATAGCGTCCGACATATAGGACACCATAGAATTTCCCACCCAACCCGCCCAAAATTTTTTCTTTGTATTATTTTTTTTTTTTTTTCTTTTACTGTTTTCTCTACACAACGTACCTACTGCCAATTTATTTTACAGGTTGTTACAAAACTAACACAATTTTTTTTTTCAAGCTTTATAAAGTGCTTTACATTTTAAATTTTCAAAATATTATCCTACATGTACAATAGCCTTTCAGCCATAAAGCGTAAGTAATAACCAAAATATCTTGGGGATTTGACTTCGGAATCAGCAACGATTGCGTGAGATTTTGCTTCTGCGACGACACGTTGGACACAGTTCTAGTTATACAGTTACAACAAACGAACCTTAATACGTTTATGCAAAAAAAAATATCCGCAATTAATACTACTATTCCACTTATAATAATACTTAGCAAACATTCACAAGCCTACAGGGTGTTACAATTTTTTTATTAAATTAATTTTTTTTCATTTTTATTTTATTTTTTTTGTTTTCATTTAACTTCATCAATTTTGTTTTTTTTTCATTTCCTTTCCCATTTGCCTTATTGCATATGGGACGTCAACTTAATAAACTCATAATACACTCTAATCAATACACACTAGCTACATCAACACACTAGGATCAACACTCTCACCTTTAAATAAACATTTCAACTTTACAGTTCAACTTACACACACACTTCAATTTCAGCCGCTTCACAATTCTTTAAAAATAACAGGAAAACGCAAACATCTTAGTAGAAAACACGTTTAATTTAAAACAGGAGATTGGGTCTGGGCCAAAAACCATACATTGTCAAGAAAAGCAGATTTCTTTTGTAGCAAACTCAGCCCTAGGTACATAAAGTGCAAAGTCATTGCGAAAAAATCCCCAGTCGCCTACGAGTTAGCCGACGAGAACGGAAAACCGCGGGGTCTTTTTCATATTAAGGAGATTGCGAATAACTAATACCCTATAACAACATATGGTCTAGCGTGGCGTCGCCGAAGTGAAGTCGAACGCGTCATCACGGTTTCCATCGTAAAACTGCGGATTCCGGGTATAAATCGCACAAGGTACACAAAAAGGTATTAACTATTGCGTCTATAAGGCATAAAATAAGCTATTCAACAGAAAAATCAAAGATTCAAAATTATAATTCCCTTTGATATAAGACAAACAAATTAAACAATTAATGGTATACAACCTAACGCACTTTATAAGGATACAAAATCCAAAACAAAGCGCAACAAATAAACTAAATTCACACACACAAAACACATGACACAACAGAACACACGGTCTAAAGTACACAAAAAAAAACGAACACAAGTACAAATAGTCTACAAAAAAAAAATTTTATAAAATAAAAATTTTTTTTTTGAAAGGTACTCTCATCCGGCAAGAAGGCCGCCGGATTCGGTACCCTACCATGTGGGCAAATTTATCCCCAAATTCTTAAAAATATAATAAATATCATTAATGTATTTTCATTCCCAAATTTAAAAACAAACAAGATTTCGAGTCAATGCAATCAAACGCACTTACACAACACCTGCGTTAAGCGATTATTTATAAATAGATCCGACCGACCAACATACACGGCAGTAGGTATGATAAATCATAATATAGAGATAAAATCGAGCGCATTTTTACACACAATTAAAACACAAATAAATACATTTCCCTTTGCATGGGCCGTTGCGGCAAAATCAAAGAACAAAGATATTTCTCTACCTTAATTATATTTATACGCAACTATGCGATTTTTAAAACGGTTCGGTGCTTAACCGTTCGCTTGCGAGAGAAACACCGCCGGACAAGTTCTGGATTTTTTTTAATTATATATTTACTGGGTTTAGTCTTCATCCTACCGTTAAGGTGAAAACGCAAGGAACTATTATGTTCCGGGTATTCAATGCATCAACTGTCATCGTCGAATTAAAATCTACATGCTCAGCTCTGTTGTAAAAATACTTCTATATTTTCTATCAATTATTTTATATTTTTTTTGACATACAATCACGCGGCAAGTAGATCGTTAGTACTAAGTAGCGACTAGGAACCCCTTCAAAAACCGTTGTAGATTAGTCATAAGCTACAGAAAGCTCTTTGTTCGGTCTTGGCTTTTGCCAAGATATGGAATTCTCCATACCATAATTTCTTCATTGTAAGATAAAAAAACCCCCATTGATTTCCCGCAACGTTATTTTTTAAAATGAATAAAAAGCTCCATTAGTTTGCCCATAAAACACTCATCAAAGTATCACGACAATGATCTTAATTGGATATAAATATTTGGAAAATATTACATATAAATGTCTTAACGCATTTTTTTTAAAAAACAGTCAAAATATTAAATATAAGTACAAGACGGACAGCTTTAAGAATGAAAGGAAAGTATGTTAGGAAGTCCCTGCATGATGATGAAAGACAGAAGCGCGAACGGGACACGAAAGAGAAAAACTTAAGTCAAAATACTGAATATTATTATTTACCACCATGACTA
This sequence comes from Micropterix aruncella, assembly GCA_944548615.1. Classification (NCBI taxonomy): domain Eukaryota; kingdom Metazoa; phylum Arthropoda; class Insecta; order Lepidoptera; family Micropterigidae; genus Micropterix; species Micropterix aruncella. Next base: position 68,142 of record CALYMY010000173.1, on the reverse strand, counting down.
CAAAATTTACATCTCACAAAATTTATATGCAATAAAAACATCACATACTAAGGACCTCAAAAATCCTAGAAAGTTAGGGAGTTGCCTGCGGAACAACGCATAAAGGAACTCTAAAATTTAACTTCGTACCATCACGAGTGAAAGACCGCGAGGTCTATAAACATCTAGAACTGGTTGTTCGTGTAAAAGAAAATCACACTGCCGTTCTACCCCGTCCACAAACAACAATAAACACACACGCTCAATTCTTTTTTTTTTTTTAAAAAAACACAAATATACAATATTTTTTTAAAAATTATAAACTTGAATACCAATACGACCAGAATTTTACGCAAATTAAAATTACGTAATTCGCTTCTGTATATTTCAGATAAGTCGTCAAAATGGTCAATACAAGATTAAAGAGCCGGCCTACAATTTTCATCTCGCCTTTCACATTATGCTAACAATTATTTGATAAAATAAGCTCGAACGCTTCTACACACTGCACATTGTTGCGAAATATATTATTATTATTATTTTTTATTTTAAAAAACGTATTAGCAGACATCTATTGGTAGTCTTGCTTTCGTTAGTTAAGGCCGTTTCACTATAAAACACACCATAAATACAAAAATAAACAACATTAAAACAATATATCAAAACAATCAATAATTAAAAGGGCACAAAATCAAAGGAAACACCGCTACCCGAAGTACCATTCCTGCAAATGCATATCATAATTTCAAAACTTAAAATTAAAATATATTATAATTTTTTTAAATCCGGAACCCTTCATAATTTTATTTGTTTATACAAAAAAAAAAAACCGGAAACATTTAGCACCTGCTCTCCCATACCTACTACACCCCTTTCACCATTTTAATAAACAATTAATTTTTCTGTTCCCCATTGGATTAATTATCTATACGTTCATTTAATAAAGCCTGAATATAATCAAAAATATAACCCGCCGGAATGGATGCTTATAGACCGAGATAAAAAAAGAGTTTAGTTTTTTTCCTTTCCCCTTCCTTTCTTCTAATTTTTTTTCAAAGAATGTAGCTACAAAAAGTAGCAACATTTCTAATTTATTTATTTCTTTTTGTTTGTTTTTCAACCATGGAATTTCATGTGTAAAGCTGCACAATATGAGCACTGCCACTGTTATAATAATTTTTCTTGTTCTTTGTTTATTACTATATTATAATATGTAAGTATACGCATTAAGCAGCACAGTTTAGCTGCATATTCCTAATTTAAAAAATAATATCATATGTTGAATAGATTTTAAAATGCCTTGTTGGATTAATAATATACCACATTGTGTACCTACGCGTCTCACAATACTTGTAATTTATAATAATTTAAGTTTTTTTTTTGTTATGTACCAATCTTTCTTATCACGCTTAAAATGTAGCATACAGACAGAACATATGCACCAGTTTTGACCCCAATCACATAGGAAATTTAAGAAGTCGGAAAATACATTTATTTTTCTTTAAGATTAAAAACAAAGTTTCGAACGGAATTGTAAAGCGAAGATATGATAACACACAAATGGTTACATATACTAGAGCCTCTCCTTCTCTCACCACCTATCCTAGTATTCCAGTAAAAAACTGAGCTAGATAATTGAACGAGATGATGCCGCATAACTTTTCACGTTCCAGACAATATTTGGAAAATTGGTCATAACCGACCAGACAGTCCAGTGACATTCGGCAAGGCGGGAAGCAAACCTCAAACGTCGAGCCAAGCTGCTAGATACCATAATGAAGGCAATGCCGACCGAATAAACCAGCCCATAAATCCACGGACCATAATTCTGCCAGCCAACCAGTATGGACATCCGAAGCCAGGATACCTACTCCAGTCTAGAGGTAAAGATACATTTTCCTATCTCTATATGACAACCAGGACGGCATTCACGATAGACGACATCCGATAGGCGAGGACCGCAGGAGCGTTCCCTATCAATAGGAACATTATCACTAAACCAGGTGGACCAGGATGCGAAGTCACACAAACCAGACCGCAAGTAACCTCCACATATACTATTACCATCAACATGCAAATAAGGACGCTTTAAGTGCCATTTTAGCATCAGCGTAGTGTGTACCCAGTGAAGTGAAATAGTGTTCTCTGGAATAGACAGGGCATTTAGGCACGAAAATCACCTTCCTTATTACACCCGCTAGCCACAACGCACCGGACTTTTCAAACAAGCGACGTGTAAAAATCTGAATTTCTTCCGTGCACACAGACTTGAAACAGCTAGTGTAGCACCACGTTTTGTCCCAAGTAGAAGCTCTGCAAAAATTTTCCACCGGACTTTTTTTTTAAACAAGCAAAGTGACGCAATTTGCCAAGCAGCAGCCCACTTATTATGTTCTTCGAGTTGCCTCGATTAAGATCATCACGACACAACATCAGAAAACTAGGCAACCTACTAATGCTCGCCTATTTTTCTCGCAATTCCAAGGTACGGCTCATCAATCGACCACCACGAGACACGCTGTGTGTCTTACCCAAGGCCCTACGACGCGCATACGTCGATCTCCAAGCAGCGACCCCACCGAGAGAGCGACGCAGCAACCAGACGATACGCCACGCGCTACGCCCCAGGAGAAGATCAACCCGTCAATTATGTTAACCCTGTTACGGACAGGCGATATCTTTCACGGCTGAATTCTTTCCCTACATTCACATTTCCTGACTTTCTTAACTCCAATCCTGATATGAATAAGCGTCATATACTGCAGTCAAAGAAACTCTTATGCACTTTTTGGGATCAAAAAATACTTTGTCAAAAATCATCTTCTCTCGTTTAGGTGTTATTTATTTTTTTTTATATTTTTTTAAAATATCTTGATTTGTATCAACCCTTGCAAACAGGGCAAATTTCTTCATTACCGTTACGTACTTATTCTTATTTTTCTTACTGTTACCAATATTTATTGTATTAGCGGCTACGCATCGTAGCAAGTAGGGGTTAGTGTACAACACTCGTAGCATTATATCTTTAACATTGATTGCTTATGTAGGTCACCGGGGACGGTGACTAGGTCTCTATCCGGCAATGTTAGGGCCTAGTTTTTATAGTATACAAACTTTAACCTAAATCATTTTAATAATTAATCAGTTAACTTTATCCATCGCGCCATAGACGCGATACACCGAGCGGATACGTCTTACCGTATGTAGACGACAAGTCGCGCACATCCCTAATCAATTTTAATCAGTAAGGTAGAATATTTTTACTTAGAAAAGAGATCTTTCTTCTTTTTTTTTTTTTGGCTGGCAACGACCGAGCAAGACGGTCGAGAAGACACCGGCCGCTCCGCCGTTGGCGGAGCGGGCCGACTACCGCCCATTTAATTATTCATTTGCACACCAGCCAACACAGTCTAGAACTTAAATTCTGTGAATATCTAAAATCTATAACTAAACTCAGTTCAACATCCGGGCAGGACCTCAGCGGATTCCATACCTTATACAGGCAAGTCTTCTATCTGTAACCATTAGCTTCCCCTCATAAAGTCAGATTTTAAAAATAATAAATTTAAATTAAAAGATTGTCTTAAAGCCAAATCCCCCGTAAATTACCGTTGCCATATCTTCGTTGGTGAATAATTAGAGTCAAGTAAAATCAAAATTTAGTAATTTGAGTGCGTCAAAATAGAAGTAGGTAGTACGTCGGGTCAGTCATAATTCCCGGTGTCTGAGCATCGCCTTCCGTCTCCTCGCCTCAACTAATTTTTCTACTATCGTCTAAAGGTCGATTTCGGAAAATATAATTTAAAATTTAAAATCGCATCCGGGGAGCAGGCGCTAAAAAATCTAGAAGCAACCTTCCAATAACTCCCGCGGGTAGCAGTGTCTTCCTTCTCTATTCCAGAACCCAAAGTACCTGTCCAAAATCCCACTTCGCCGAATTAATCCCTGAAAATTGAAAGGCTGTAACGTTCAGTTTTCCACGAATCTAATTTTAGAATTTTTGTTAATTCCAACTACTCGGATTCGCCATATGCTATGGCCTAGCTTTCATTTATTATAATCAAAATAAAATATGTTACTCTGTCAAATAAACCTTTCATTTTGGTTAATTAATCATTATTTAGCGAATTAAAGAAATCGAGACGGTACCTAAAAATACCGCCGGGCCAGAGCGAGCAACAGGCTCGTAGGTACCCGACTAGCACTGGACAGGGTAATGTTTCAGGGCAAGGAATAAATAAAGAATAATTTTATAAAAGAAACTTTGAAATTATATATTTTAATTTTATCATTTAGCGGAGAAAAGAACCGCAGTACATTATTTAATTATAGCAGCATCTGCTGGTTTAGAGCGCACCTAGATTCAAATAGTATTTTCTCGTTTTTTAAATATAATTATCTAGCAATTATTTCCAATAAATTCATTAGACGATTTAGCCATTGATTTATGTAAGAGCGCGGACCGGGACCGGGGCCGAGCGCTCCAAGCGGGCGCGATCGACGCGCGCCGACGCAGTAGCTCGTCGGTACACCGATAGAGGGCGCGGTGAGTAAATCATAATATTCGATCTCGTCGCCGCAGCGCACTAAACTTGATATCGCTTCTTCTTCTTCTTTTAGTCCTCTCACAAGATATATCGAAATTCATTTTATAATAAAACATAACTAGGGTACTTGACCGTCCATTCAATTCGAATGCTCTCGACTTTAGGACGACGTCAATACAGGATTTTAACCACCCCTGAGCACGACTGAGCTACCGTGGTATCCTTGGCGTCGCTCCACTCCCACGCACAAAGGTAACTTCCCAGGCGGAGGGAGGCCCTTTGCATTTGTTTATGTGGTCTATCATCTATTTCTCGCATGTGTAGCTGGCGCCTCTACAAATAAATACACTTTTATCGTTACACAAAGCAAGCCCTAAATACAACATTATATCTAATTTTAATTAGACACATAACAATATATATATATATATATATATATATATATATATTTATATATATATATATATATATATATATATATATATATATATATATATATATATATATATATATATATATATATATATATATATATATATATATATATATATATATATATATATATATATATATATATATATATATATATATATATATATATATATATATATATATATATATATATATATATATATATATATATATATATATATATATATATATATATATATATATATATATATAATATATATATATGTTAATTTGCTGACATTTGGACAATCGATTCTAACAATACCACACACGTCTAAATCGGATCAAGCGTTTAGAAGTTATGGTGGAATAAATAAACAGAAATATACATAGATAAACCCTAAATACATTAAACTACATTTTTGTCGGGTAGTCCTGTATAAAGGTTTTATACGTATGAGATTTTGAGAAAAATATCTAAGACATTTAGAATCGTTACCGAAATTATATTTATTTGACTCCGTAATAATATCGTCATTATTGGTATTTTGTTTTGCACTAAATCTTATAGCGAACGTTTGTGTGGGATTTAATAAAAATTAATTGTATAATATTTGAGACATTTATCAGCAACTTCGAGATAATCATTTGTAATTTATTGAACGTTATCACTATCACCTCTCGTGTATTTTATATGTGTGCACTAATGAATTCAACAGGATGAAGTTATAATAATCGAGCTTTATATAAATTGCCAATTCCAACAATTGAGGCTGGTTATAACAGACATAACTGTAATATTGTACATAATTCAGATTTTAGTAGCTAAACAAACAAAAACAAACTTTGGAGGGAGATCGGATAAGTAAATATTTAACAGTTTGATAGTCTGGCAGTTTCATAATCTGTCAGTGTCGTTCGGCGTATATCAAACAGTAAAGCCTGCTATTGATATCGGATCAACTCCAGTTGGTAAACTTCGTTCACATTTTATAATATATTTCTAACGGAGTAAAACTACCTAGGTATAACATAGATAGAAGACAGATATCGGACTCGATACTAATCACACAGCGGACATATTGTTGCAAAGACAGTGTCTTAGTCATCCCATGATTTTGTTGAGTCAGATTGTCTAGCAGTCGAAAAAAGAACATTCATTTAAAATATGTAGTAAAAAGTTACAACCAAAACTACGTAACGTTGATGATATTCAAAAGAGATTAATCTAATTTTAAAACAGCTAGTGAAATTTCAATTAAAATAATAGGACTGATGTCATTTCAGAGATAGAAGGAGAGAAAAAGAGAAGACCAGGAACTAAAGAAAGCGGATTTAATGTGATAGTTAACTAGTCAAATCGTACAATCAAGTAAGCAGTTGTCTAAATGTCCACATTCCAATAAATTAACATAAATATATCGTGTTTAGTGTCAATTGAAAGGTCTGATTGAGTACATTCCGAAAAATATATGTATCTAGGTATATGGATAAATACACAAACCCACCAATATTTTGTTAAAAAAAGTGTAATAGTTATAAATACAATAGTTCACATTCTGTAATGGCAGCCGTACAAGCCTTTCCGACATGAGCGAATACATAACATTTTTTTACCATAACCCACAGAAAAATTCAATTTATAAAAAACACTTCAAAAAAATCTATTTCTATAAAAAAACACACACTTGTGACAAAAGTGAGAATCGTATAAATCAGTGTTGCAATATACTAAAAATAATGTTAGAATTTGTTGGCATAATTAAGTTAAATTAATAATTAAGATGATATACGCGTCCGAAGATACAGCAGCTGTTTAAGAAATATTGGCCATAAATCAAGTACTCATACATATATATCCTTCTAGCCGTGTTCGGCCATAGCGACAGCATTGTAGATTCTAGTGACTTCTTTAGTCTTCTCAGAGTCCATTGTTCGCAAGCAGTCAAGTGCGCAGGCTATATTATAGTGCACAGGTGGGCGCGCGGCCACGGGTGCACTCTCTCTTCCTCCCTCTTCTGAACCCGATGGAACGGAGACCGTTACGACCAGAGAAAAGTTTGGATGCAGATAAAATAAAATAAATTAATTAATCGCCAACACAGCAATGGCTGTCATTGTTAAATTTGTACTCAATATTGCAGCTATTTTTTTCGGATTTAGTTCGTTTTTCCACACTGTCATTTATGAATTTGGTAATAAGGCTTGTGGCGATGTTTAAGGTTTTTCTGGAGCTATTGTAGAGGTGACCGGTGACTTATTGGTAGTTGTTGTAGTAGGCGGTGATGTAGAAGATGCATTATTGGATTTGTCCTGGTTTTTTGATGATCTCGTGTTGTTGCTCATGGGGGCTGTGTTAAATACAGCATACAGCATCTTGTTCCGACATTATACAAAATTGTGATAGTTTCCCTTTTGGCAAATCCCCGTCAGTTTTTGGACAATTTTCCGGCGGTAGACATACTCCTAAAACGCCATTTATTTCACATGACAATTCACGGCAGTGTATATGCCAGGTCCCTTGGCACTTCCGCAAGGGCTCTTTCCAATACTGGTAACGGCGATTATGTTGAAGAGGCATTGGTTGTCAGCTATCGTCACTTGCAGAGGTCCACCACTATCGCCTCCACAAGAGTCTCGTCCTCCTTCTAAGCTTCCAGCGCACAATTGATCGTCCGTTATACCTTGTGGTAACCTCTTTCTGAGAGTCTTTGCATATAGTCTTCGACAGGTCGGCTGGTCAATCAAACCCACCACCACCTTCAGTAAGTCGTCCGATATATCTTCAGCAAAGTCGATCTGCCCCCAGCCAGTAACGACAGCTCGCTTGATTTCGATGGTCGACTTTGTCCATAGACACGCTGGTTGAATATTTAATGTAAACTCAGACCGATAAGATCCTTCGGGACGCGTCCCGTGTTAACCGCGAGTGAATCCAGACTGTGGAATTGCACTGTATTCCTATAAATTTATTATATAATTATTAATTAGTGGTGAGAAAATTTTAAAATATGTTGACACTTAGAATTTAAATTTCGAAAAAAGAAATTATTACATACACGCTATTCGTTAAACAGTTTCTATGAGGTACATTGGGGTACTAAAAATATTCAGGGAATGTAAGTTAATATTTCAGCCGGATGTACTTCCGTAAAACTAAAATGGGCCAGAAATATACATAGAAATATACCCGAAATATACAGTGCTTATATCCCAGGAGCTAATGGGCCCTTGCTGAGGTGGCCACGAAGACCCATTTTGTTCAGGGTTGGTCACACTCACGGGTCAACACCCATCCGGCGGCCTCTACGCATGAATTGCAAGCCCGGGCAGGACTCAGGCCTTAGGGCTAGTTTCCAATAGGAGTCAACCTTCTGGCGCTCGTGGACGGTCTGCGTACCGTGCGGCGTAAATAAATCGATTGTGCACTCTAACAGTCGAGGGAGACTGGAAGCTACAATACTGTTTCCTATAGAGCGGGGGTGGTTGCGGACCTTACGGCGACTGCTCTTGAAACGACCATCGGCTACCCGATCCTGGGTGAAGAGCCGGGCAAAGGACGCCGTGGTCCGCGAGCTGATTCGATTTACACCGTTTCACCGCTCGTAAGGGAGAGGACCGCGCAAGCGACCTCGAACTCGTAACCAGTCGAGATACCGGAGTAATCTGGTCGCAATTGGAAGTAAGCGCGTGAGTGTAAGCCCGCTGGGTAACATACCTGGTTATCTCGCGGATAAGGCGTTGGCCTCTTACGGGCATGTGGCGGAGTTTGACGGTGGACTATTTTGTCCAAGTCTTCTGCGTTCACTTCACGGTAGATAGAACGACCAATCGTTAAAACTTCCTAAGGTGACGGGTTCGCCCGTTGTAGTTGACAACTCTATTAGTGCTTATATCCCATCCCTCTCTTAGATTCTGAGTTGACATGTTATTATTTCTGTAATATTTTTATTATCGTAACTGTACTTATTTATGTGACTGCACTACTTTACTAAAATCACTATTTTTATGTATCTATTAATTTGCTTACATAAACACTTAGTCATTATAACCCTAATGGTATGATCGTAAGATATTGCCACTTGGCAATAGGCAATAAGATATTGCCGTAAGATTTTGCGATTATGTTGTATTCTATTGTGTGCAATAAAGTTTTTCAAAAAACCCTCGGTTTAGTTAGAAATTGACTACATATGAAACATATTATAACCCCTCAAATGAATGGCGATTAGCTCGGGTTGCCTGCGGCAAAATGTATATAAATTTATATTTACATTTACATTTACATTTACATAGAGCGGGGTTTACTATAGAGCTATAGCATTACTATAGAGCGGATTACTATAAAGCGGCGCACATTTACATTTATATTTACATTTATATAAATTTATATACATTTTGTATACATTTTGCCAAGGCATCCCTTAAGGGACGCCTTACATTTGAGGGGTTGAACATCATTATATATAAAACGTATTCTGAAATTAGGTTTCCCGATAACCCCCCCCCCCCCCCCACCCCTACCTTTACCCCATAGCAAATATCCGGCGGACGTTCATGGCCATAAATGTATTTTATATTGAATAATTTTTATATGGAACTGCCTATACATCTACATTTCTATTCTACCACATAGGGCAGCATTCCACATCGTATCGTCGGCCTGCAGAAATATTATTAGAACGGGATAATTCTATTTCTCCTTCTTTTCCTCTCCTTTGTGTGGTGGCTAAGGCAGCCATGAGGGTAGGTGGGCACTCAAATACGAGGCATACACAGCATTCCGTATCGCTCGGGCGGCCATCGATATTGTTTATGGTACGTAAGTACATCTAGCGGGCCTTTTACTACGTTCGCCATAAAACGATGGACGTCGTTTAAAGACGACCGAGGAGAGACGACCGAACCATTCCTACCTCGATTCCCCGCGTATTCGAGACGGCGGGGACAGATTTCTATAACTCCACTTACCAGAGATTAAATTTTGAAAATGGCTTTTTATTTATTTTTTTAATTTAATATTACTGATGTATATATCAATATAATTACTAATCACACTATATATTGATAGTATCAATATAATTACTCTACATATTATTACAACTAAGTAAAACTAGTATGTAGCCGCGTTGAAACACTAGTTTCTATCAGATCATCGATATGTAACGAGCGAACCCGACACCACGCTGTATAACCATTGGTTATACAGCGTGAGTTCAATGACTATTGTTACATATAATTGTAAGCTCATTGAAAGTAGTCGCGTGAATAACTGATAGATGGAAATAGTAAAAAAGAAATAAAAAAACAGTTTTTTTACTATTCGGTACATTTAAGCCCTGATTTATTTGTAATGCCTATTCCATTTTAAAAATGTTTCAACAAGTAGTGGTAAATGTCTCAAATCATCAAAACACATCGATCAAAAATAACAGTGCATCGCCATCTGTGGCCTTGCTTTTGGACTATTGTGTTATTTAACGCAATTCAATGCCGCCGAGTTCTACGACCTAGGCAAATAAGCAAGGTCAAACAAAACAGCTGATCGATTCTCAAACTGTTGTAAATCAATTGTAATAAAATGTAATTTTAAAATAATGCTATTATATTATTTGATTCAACAATTTGTCGTCAAAAGTTTGGTTATTTGCTCGTACTGATTCACCTACTTTAAAAGGATGCCACTAATTAAAAACTCACGCTGTATAGCGTATTAAATTGCTCAACTACGGCGCCTTACTACGATTTAATAGCCAGGATTTTACTATGAAACGCAATGTGTAGATAGTTATAAAAACTGTTATTCTTCTCTTGTGTCCAAAATGGTGGCGTTCGTGGTAAGGCATGAAAGCGGCGCAATACATATGAAAATCTAAACCCGCCTATATGATAACCTATCTCGAAATAAATATAACGTATAACACATGATTTTTTAAATCACAGTTCTTATTATTTTAATATGATATACATAAATATGCCCATATTGTATTTGGTCTACAGTTTTCAATACGTAGGAATTACGCACTTTATTATTAAGATAAACTAATAGACGGATTCTAACTCTTGTTATTAATTGCACGATGAAATCAGCCTATACGAAATACGGAATTAATAATTGAATATTTTTTTTTGTTAAAATTAGTAAGTTATTGGGGTTTCATATTTAATCACTCCTTTATATAAACCATTTAATATTAACATTTTTATAGATGCTATTCTGATAACCCACAGTTTATTATCTGTTGCCTATCTTCAAAACAAGAGGCATTCAATGAATCTAAATTTCGTAAAATACCTAAATATAAAATTTAATTCCAAATATCTCTAAAAGGTTTACCAGATTAAACAAGTTTCCATATCGAGGTAGGCAATGGGCTCTATTGCGTTTCTTCGTGAACTAATATCGGGAAATAGTTCATGCGAACGAGACAGAGCAGTGCATTAGCGCGGAATATAAAAGAAATTATCATATATTTTTCCTCACCTAAACTTCCAGCATATAAAACTAACTGAATTCATTTGAAAACTTTTATTAGAGATTTGTAGTTTCTGCTGGAAAAGTGAAAACCGTTTATTTTATATTCCCAATGCCCTGTATAGGCATTGCCCTGTCTCGGTGGAATGAACTAATTCCGTATTTAGTTCACTAAGAAACGCAATTGCTTTCAAACCCCTGTCCAAAGCATTCGTGGCGCAATTCGTTAAATTAATAAATTTGTGCATCGTTTCGTCGGCAAGCTATGCTAACAAACAAAAAGCCCCCGCTATATGAAAGACTAGATGCGACCACGTAAGATGGACTCGAATATGTTAGCAAACGAGGTCATTTTTATTAATAATTTGTTTATTCACTTATTACTATTCAACATAACCAATTAGAAGTAAAATTATTAAAGATATCACCTAGTCACTGTACCAATAGAATATCACGTAAATTACTAGCTATCATATAAGAAAAAAGAATGGTTTGCTTAGCATGCGGCGATAACCAATCGTTATGTGCACACCGACTCATTACTGAAGGAGTCGGAAGACAATGGAAATATACTGTTTCCTAAGCAGCGGGGGTGGATGTTTACCTCTCGTCAACCACTCTTGAAATAACCAATTGGCTACCTGATCCTAAATTCAGAGCCGGGCAAAATATGCCAATGGTTTGCGATAGATTCTTACTTAATCACTGCTGAATATACGACAGGTAGAGGTCGCGCAAGCGACATCGATCTCGTAACCAGTCGGGAGGTTGGAGGTATCCTGATAATTAATTCCAGACCGAGATATACTTCCAAAACTGCGTTAGCCTCTGGCGGGCATGTTGGCTTAGCTAGACGGTAGGTTTGTATTCGACTCTGTATTCTACGGTCGCATCACGGAAGATAAAACGATCATTATCGTTAAAACTTCCTGTGACGGGTTCAGCAATTGTAGTTGACACATCTAAGTAAGTGGTAAAAGAATTGACCAACGTGTAGAGCGGGCATTAGAATGACGTGGACTCATAAATCCGACTTCACACCAGAGCCCGCGTCACGAGACTTCATGGCACAGCAGTGTATTTAATGAATCGGTTATGAAGCCGTCTCAAGTATTTATGGCACTCCACCCCTAATGCGGTCAAATGAAATAAAACCGTCGTTAATCATCGGTTATCGATACCGGCCCCCGAGAATGAGTGCTGCGGACGGGCGATCTGGCGAGCGCTAACGGCCGCGCAGACGTGACTACTTACATAAAATGCTTTCATCGCTGAAAAATTTCCCCGATCCTCACAACTATAAACGAGGACCGATGAGTAGTCAATTCCTTGCCGCGGCGCTATCGCGCCATAGTGAGCGGAGGACTTTAGAGCCGGGCGGCACTCATTGCGCCCGGCTTTATAGCAATTTTATATGGCACAATGGAAATTAGTATCTAGCGAGAGGCGAAATGAAGATAGTAAAAAGTGGGACCGCCATAAAAATGGCCGTATATTTCGGAATTTCTCGCGTTGCTGGTTGAATTAGACCGTGCGTTAAAGGAGAAATGAAATACTGACGACAGCCAAAATTCAAGAAATAAAAAAATAGTTGCTTCTGTGTCGGAATGCAGAGTCGAAGGACTGATGTGAATATGAACCGAATCTTATGTGACTCATGGATTGACACATTTGTTGTTTTTTGCTCTAACGAACCGTTACGGGCGCCACGTTCGCAGCCGAATGCCAGTCTCATACTCCTGGACACCTACTAAGCGGCTCTTAAAATGCTGTCAATCAATCAATCAATCATTGTTTACTATCTTAAAAACTCTTACAGTAGCGCGGTTATTATTTTACGGCTTAAATTATGTTTAGTACCTACTATTATTATAAATTATAACGATAATATATGCAGGTATATAAGTAATATACATCCAACTGAATACTGTAGTTAGCCCTACAGCCTCGACTTAGCACCACCAGACTTCTTATTGTTCCCGATGATCAGTAGTAGAGTTATCAACTACAACGGGCGAACCCGTCACCTTAGGAAGCTTTAACGAAATAATCATGCTATCTCCCGTGAAGTGAGCGCAGAATACTTAGGACAAAACAATCCACCGTCAAGCTCCGCCACATGCCCGTAAGAGGCCAACGCCTTATTCGCGAGATAACCAGGAATGTTACCCAGCGGGCATACACTCACGCCCTTACTTCCCGTTGTAACCAGATTACTTCTGTCTCTCGACTGGTTATGAGTTCGAAGTCTCTTACGCGACCTCTACCTGTTGTATTACAGCGGTAATTCAGTTTGAATTTATGGCGGACCTGGGCGTTCTTTGCCCGTATTGCCACACGGGGTCGAGTGGCCCAAGGTCATTTCAATAGTAGCATGACAACAGGTCAACATCCACTCCCGCTGCTTAGGAAACCGTATATTTCCATAGTCTCCAGACCCCTTCAGAAAGTAGTCAGAATACACAGCCGATTAGCTTCGCCGACCGGTGCGCAAACCATCCAGTGGCGCCGGGAGAAACCGGTCCACCATCTCTAAGGCCTGAGACACGGGAGTCTTACCCAGGGTAGCCTTACACTCGAGGAGGCTTCTGAATAGGAGCTGAATCGTGAGTTGAGCTGATCCGAGAACGAAATGGATTTTGTGACCCAAGCTACACGAAACCGTTTTCGAGGATCAAGAGGGAACTCAATGGCCACAATTTCGGGACTTTGGAAGCCGTCAAAGAAGCGACGACGAGGTGCTTGAAGGCGGTCCCCGTCGACGCCTTCCAAGGTGCACTCAGCGACTGGGATAAACTCTGGTGACGGTGTTCCGACGCGGAAGGAAGCTATTTTGAAGAATTTTAGTTGCTTGTACCTTTACCTGCAATGAGTTTATTTTCTTGGATTTATTCAACTTACTTTGGGGCAGACTATAATATACACATATACATATAGGTACAAACACATGTTCTTATTCACTTCTCGATTGGAATCCTTGCAAACATTTCAAATACGCACTTTAAGTCTTCAAGTGAGACAAGTTGCAGAATTAGCCGCTCCAAGCCAAAATGTCCTTTCAGCATCTGCTAAAAGTACGCAATCCCTGCCCCCACGACCCGCGTATAGCGGTAATTGTCACTATTAATTAAGTAAAATAGTTGTTAAAAAAAGTCGCTTCATACGGTCTATTTTTTGCGATGGTAAAAATGGTCCACGCCGTGCAGTGCGACGCGGCGGCGTTGTACGTTCTCATTAAACCGGGTCGGTCAGGCGGCCGGTCGTCCCTCGGGTGGGCGGCGCGGTGCAGCCATACGGGCATCCCATGGACTTACCGCAGTTTACCTATGGACTCACTAACGCCCCGTTCAATATTAAACCCCAGTGAACGGTGACCGCGCCGCTCTATGGCAGGCAACCTCTACAAATGCTACCTCAAATTAGCAATTTTAGCAATCTCGACGTATGCACACGGCACTGAATGGAGTAGACGGATCATGAACGCAACGTAACAGCTAATTACAAAATCAATTAAACTTAATTTTACAGCGTGCAGTTGGTAACACCCGATATTTCAGCCTTGTTGCAAACGCCATTCTCCAGGGCGGAAGTGATGCCAGTCATAGTCGATGATGTTATGCCAGATTATACAAAGGAGGACTCACGCGTGGATAATTTCTAGCAGTCAATCAATAGATATAATATAAACAATTTTGAGGCGGCACCTAAGGAGTTCAAATATGATTGATGTTCGCTAAAACCTAACAAAGTTCTGTGGTAGCGGGTATACATTAGTTTGAATGATTCTTCTTGTCGACTACTCTTGGCGTTTTCGCCTTTTACTACCTTTTTACACAACTACCCGACAAAACATGAATGTAATATGTTCAGGTTTCATCTATGCATTTCTTCCGTTTCTTTATTCCACCATAATTTCTAAACGCTCGAACCGATTTAAAAGTGTGTGGTATTGCTAAAATCACTATGTCATCCCGAGTGGCGTAACTGTCCAAATATCAATTAAGCAGGAATTACCAACAAAAAAGGAGTGTAATATGTTCATGGTTCATCTATGTATGTTTTCCGTTTCTTTATTCCACCATCATTACTAAACGCTCGAACCGATTTAAAAGTGTGGGGTATTTTTGAAATTGCTATGTCATCCTGAGTATCATAAGGTACCTTAACTGTCCAAATATCAATTAAGCAGTTGTCTAAATGTCCACATTTCAATAAATTAACATAAGTGTTATCGTGTTTAATGTCAAGTGAAAGGTCTGATTGAGTACATTCCGAATATCTATATGGATGAATACCCAAACCCACCAATATTTTAATAAAAAAAGTGTAATAGTTATAAATACAATGGTACACTTTCTGTAATGGCAGCAGTGTTTATTTTTATTTTTAGTTATAACTTTACTTGTTTACTAGATCCACTTCGCATTCGCCCCTTATTGATTTCGTTAAATGTAATGTTGTCAAACAGCTACTTGATAAACATCGCTTGCGTTAAAATTTGACCTAATAACAATGAGGTTGTACAGACCTTTACTCTCTGGAGGACGAACGGCGCTTACAATCCCAAAAAAGGAACCTTACAGAGTCCCTTAAACAACTAAAAAAAAAAACGCCTTAAACAAAATACCATCCCAAAAATCCTAAATACCTATACAGTCCTAAAACTACGAGTACGATCCCAAAAACGTCACTTCACAAGCTCAAAAATCGAATTAGCCTTTTAAGCAGGCGGAGATCTTAAGATTAAGTTAAATGTTTGCTTTTATGGGGCAGTGTATTCAATTTGATAACAAAATTCCTGAATAAACTTCAAACTTGACGGGGAAACAATATAAGACAGGTAATCAAACAACCGCTGTGTTAAAAAGCATATCACAGCGATAGAAAATGTTACACAGTTATAGAAATCATAACGTTCTGCATTTAGGATGCTAAAATAAACAGCTATTAGGGAAATGTTAATTGTATCATCAATTCATCCTCTACCATCTGCATCCGCTGTGTTAAACTTAATCACAACAACAGGTATAATACTTAAGTAGGTATGATATTTGCGGGTATGATATTTGGTAGTTATTAAAAAAAAACTATAATAAAGAGTTGTCATCCAATGATCGCCTTTTGACTACAGTGGAATAAATTTTCATCAAGGAAACAATGAGCCTCATCAATGGCATTTGGAAACATACTAACCTTTGAAGCAACAACAATTGACTTAGGGACCATTTGCAAGATATCCAGGATTGAGAATGATAATGAGGTTGCATTTATATGGTCTGTATATGAACTGGCTTACAACAAGGTCAAAGGAATAAAACTCTATTACTCTAAAAAAAATCGTTTCTGTTTTTAACTATATTATTTAACCCCTCCTATCGCGGGGTAAAAATTTAGTCGTCACTTCTGCCCGGGACAGTTTTGCGCGTGAAGTCGATGGCCTTGAGAAAAACGACCATAACTTTTAAACTACTATACGGATCGTAAAAATAATAACTGTAAAATGATCGCATTGAAATTTGAAATTTATAATATTACAACCTTATCTCGTCAAACAATTAAGATAATAATGAATAAATATTTAAAAAGTTGGCATTTTACGCAGCGCGGAGCGCCCTAACCAATATTGGTTAGATACAATTTTAGCATTTGTAAGCGTCTAACCAAAAATGGTCAACTCAAATAGGAAGGGTTAAATATATAATATTTTTTATATAAAAAACTTTGCCGAAAAACAGTTTTTTATTTTAGCCTTTGTTATCAAGGTAAAAAATACTAAATTTCGGAAAGTTGAACGTAAGCATAAAACATCATAACATAAAACATCAAACATCATAAAAATCATAACATCAAAAACTATATATTTTGTATTTTTTAAAATAATTTTTAATAATTTCATGACGGATTCTCCCTAATAAAAACTATCCCTGTACATGCATGTATAGCCCTATACATGTAGAACAATTATTCCTATGACTCCTATTTTCTTATTTGCCCTTTATTCAACCCATGAAACTATAGGTACAATGAAGTTATGGTTGTAACTAAATATTTTAGGATTAAAATTATATATTTTCCGTTCTTAGACTTTTCCTGCATTTGAATTTTCATGTGTAAATGCCCAAAAAACAAGTAAAAATAGGTAATTGAATTTTTAAAAAAACTGCCCTCCTCTTTTATTACCACAAAAAGTTACATTTTAGACACAATACGGTTTGTACCGTTAGATCTAGCAGTTAAACAAATTATAAACAAGATATAACTAATTTAACGCTTGAAGTTTGTAGCATCTGACGTGGTCTACAATGATTAACGAAAATTCGACCAACAGATTATAAGAAATTATCAAATATAATTTTTTTTTTACATATAATCATTGCATCGGTTTACCACAGACCATTCAGAGATATATATTTTATGTATCAGTAACCTATAAAGAGTTAACTACCACATCTCCGAATTGCATACTCCAGCGACATGGTATTTGGAGACTGTTTACTATGCACTCTAGCGAACGCGTCCGTCGATGATAATAATGCGATTATTTCTGTGTCATTGACATTTGTGACACCGTTTCAATAGATATTTAATTTTATCATGTCCGCCAGTTCACGGCAATTCCACACTCGCTGCTGGCACCCCACTTTATTATCTACCATTAAAGGCAATTTCAATATTCAGCTTCAATTTCTATGAAATAGGATCATGACATGATTTTAAATAGTCTTGGATATCGTCAATTTCAATAGGGTATTCAATGGTTTATATGAATATCAATACCGTTTATATCAATACCGTTATCAATACAATATCAATATCAATACCGTTTATATCAAAACCGAGACTTAAAATGAAAATTCCATTGCTGACATTTTAAAGTTAAGTGAATGACTTAAGTTAGTTTTTTTTTCTTGAAAGATGGAAAGTTGGGGCTGTTTCGTTTTGAAAGTTGTTGCATTAGTCAACTGTTAAAAGGAAGAGCACCCACCACTCCTAAAAGCACCAATTAGCAATTATATTTAATAATAATTTCGTTACAATATATTATTTTAAAATGTTTGGATAGCTTTAACTGAGTATATTCAAGGTACACGAACCAATATATTCAGGTACATAACAATCTTGTCAATCTTAGAACAGTGTTTGCATTATTTTTTTAATATTTATTTTTATTATATGTTACCAATACAATAATCATCTGTTTGTTCATAAATTGTCAAAAGTATTCGTATACTGAATAACACAAATAATGTAAATAATAACACAAAAGGTTATTATTAAAAATAAAAAATTAAACAGTGTTCCAAAGTACAACAGCCCTGCTTATATCAACAGAGTACGTAGATACTGCTTTACACGTACATATCCAAAGTTCAATTTTAACGTAAAATAAAAAAAATAGTTTGATTTTGACCATCAAATGATTTATTATATTGTGGGTTCCAATCGTTTATCGGGCCTTATGTGAATTAATTTCTTACTATGATAACATTGGCTGGCATGTGTGCTAAAACAGCCCCCATTCAACCCCTTCCAACTGCACAATGGTTTATGCTTAAAATTATGTACGCATTTTCTAGCGATTCTCTTTTTAAAGAAACACTTATTGTCCAGACCTGTTTATACTAGACAGTTATTTTTTAAATCGTTAATACTGCTAATATTTGTATATAAAGATAAGCCTTTAACTCTAGATAATACTAGATTGACTAAACAAGCCCTTAAAGAAAATTGTCTTATACCAACAATGAGACATTATTTGGCCAATGGCACTACTCGTTCATCGCACCGTGTATTTACCAGCCGTAATATTGACGAAGAAGCGTGCTAGTCGAAATTCGTTTAACCGCCCTACACTTGGGTTTTTATTCTAAAAAGTAGGTAAAAATTGGTAGGATTTTTTCATTGGATTTCCTGATACAACACTTGTTTACAATATACCAGAAAACATTTTTACAGAATAGCCCCATTTAGATCCTTTTAATAATATTCGACTTCAAAAAAAAGGAGGAGGTTATCAATTCTGTTGTATCTTTTCTTTTTTATGTTTTTTACCTTAGAACTCTGCTATTTATGAACAGATTTGAAAAATTCTTTTTTTATTTGTAAGGATATGCGTACAGATTGGTCCCGTTTTATGAAAATCATGTACTGATGATGGTATCCATGATGAATTAAGGGAACTTATCAAATATTATTATATTAAGTTGAAAATTACCCTGTTGGTTTAATTCCGAAGACAATGCTCTTTTTATGGTAAGCATGACCTAATTCTACACCCAGGGTTTTCTCCTAAGGAGGAGACTCCTCAACGTTCAACAGCACAGAAACGAAATTTTGTATACGCATTCAGTTATGATAGCCCGTTCTAAGTTTTACCATGTCACGGCTGCTGCACCCAGAGTTGGCTCCCAACGAGAGACTCCTCAACGGTCAACAGCACAGACCAAATTTTGTATAGGCATTCAATTACGACAACTCGTTCTAAGTTTCACCAAGATAGGACTGCGGCACCCAGGGTTGGCTTCCAACGAGGGAACTACTCAATGGTCAACAGCACAGACACGAAATTTTGTATACGCATTAAATTATGATAGCCCGATATGATTTCAACATGAAATGGCTGCTGCACTTATAAATAATTTTGAAGTCGTTTTTTTTTGTTAAAATTTTATAATATTGTATTAAGAATCGTAGGAGCAATTTGACGTATTACGTAAACTTAGTGAGTTTGTTTTTTTTGTACTTGAACGGAAGTGATACCTTTTAATTGCGTACGGGTGATAATATAGCGGACATATCACAAACGATCGTATAGGTAGGGTGGTTAAATACCTTACGAAATGGTTGCTGAGCTAGGTTCGATAATATATTTCTAGATCAGCATATTTCATTTAATCCATTAAACTATGCAGGTAATCATTTTTATTTTAACGGCCCACCAACCGACGAGGAGGTAAACTGTTGTGTTTCAAGAGGAGGTAAACTGTTGTGTTTTAAGAGGAGGTAAACTGTTGTGTTTCAAGAGGAGGTAAACTGTTGTGTTTCAAAAGTTAAAATTGTAGTGTTTCAAAAGTTAAAATATATACTTTAAATAAAAATTGTAATAAAAATAATATTTTATATAAAAACTTTAAATAAAAATTATCACTTATAACAACGTGAACTAAAAAGTAAAAAATAATTCTAAAATATAAACATTGCTCAACAGCGATAGAAAGTCCCCTAAATAAATAAAGTTGAACGACTTTGAATAAGTTTAAAAGAAGAATAAAATGATTGACAAAAAATAATACTTAATTTATAAAAAAGCGTTAGGTGCTTGACATCAATTGTAATAAATATTTCCCTAATAGTTATTGGTAAATATAGAGGTATTATAAAAATAAAATATATAGCATATCACGCTTTTTAAACTAAAATTAGTTTTTTTGTTAATCACTTTATTGTCATCTTAAACTTATTTGAAATTATTTAACTACATTGAGTTAGGGTACTTTATTTCGCTGTTAAGCAATATCTTTATAAAATCAGAATATTTTTTTTAGTTCACATTGCTATTAAAGCGTGATTTTTATTTTGTTAAACTATAATTTTATATCAAAATAAAGCTTATTTTTTTTCCTTTATAACTTAATCAGGTTTTCAAAAGACCCAAGTTTAAATGAAATTTTCGCATTTGCGAAAAACGTGGTGTTCAAAGGAGCGGCTACTAATTAAGGTTCACTTGTAAATTTTTGCAAGAAGTAATTTAGAGCGATTATACGAAAAGGACAGAAACACTCAAGCATGCACAGATATTGCATTTCAGGAATAAACATTACAAAAATAACTGTATACATTTCACCCAGCATTTTTATTCAGCGTCCAGATTACTAGATTACGCCATGATAATTAACTACTGCGATAAACGAGACGTGGTCCGAATGGAAATTCAAGTTTTCATTTCACTCCATTCTCGCTGAAGCAACGATGAAAGTAACCATTTTAACACAAGGGAAACTAGTGAAAGGCTTAAATGTGAAAAAAATATTAAAGCGTATCATACACGAGGTAAACCCAAATGTATGTATTGATTTGATTTACTTATTGGTATATTTCATGGCTTTTTATAACTGTAAGCATGCTCAGCTATAATTTTCGTTGGTTAGGTCAGCTGGTATTAAAGATTTCGACGGTTTCTCGTGGTTTTGATTAATGTTAGATTCGGGGGATCGGGTTGAGAGTGAATTGAAAAAAGCCCCCTGTCATAGTTCCCCCATCATATCGCTATAGCGATAAGTCCGCCATTTGTGCATAAATTGCCTTTTCTATAAAACCAGTGTAATATTCATTAAGTAATGTTTTTATAGCACAATAAAGTTACTTTATTCTAATATACCTATGCATATTTTTATTTATATACACATATTTATATTTATTCTATATCACATTATGGAATTTTGATTGGAACATCTCTTTTAAATTCTGTCATATTGAATAAAATACTACATAATATTGGAAAATATCTATTTTAATACCTTGGAAATACTACCAAAAACTACAAAGTTACTACATTTACGATCATAATCACTTCACACAGTCACTCTCGCGGGGTAGTTAGGAGGCTTGGCGGGGGAGGGGGCTTATCTGCTTGCCGGAAAGTCTTGGGGTGCCACAACTGATTTTTTTGCTATTAATCTTACTAATTTTTAACACAAACATTTCCCAAATTTACGGCAGTATTGCTAAAAAATAGTGTAGAAAACAACCCCTCGGTCGAGTGTTCTACGATGTTAAATATTCAGCGACGGGTTCAGGTAGTTTCAATAGGTATAAACGCCAGTCTTTTAGTTCGGTAGCTTAACTGCACTAGTATTGTTGCGCAGTCATAACTTTTAATTGGCTACTGGGCACAAAGCAGCTTACAGGAGAGCAGAATTTTTCCATCGACTTGTTCGATTCAAGCTAATAAAATCTCGGTAATTGGGAGACGAGTGGTTACGCAATATTTTTTATTTAATTAATCTAAAATTAAATAGTGATTCGGTATTTAAAACAGTGGTTCTAAAATAAAAACGTGAATTAATAGCAAGAAAAGACACAGTTTTTTAGAGCAGAGTGCAAAAAATAGGGTTAGCAGAATCTGAAAATAGCCTGAATCTAAAAAAACATAACCTAAATTAACGATTTACAAGAAGAAGAGGTAAATATAGTAACAAAAAAACAAACAAACACATAGCTAGGTATTAGAGATTAAATCTTTATGTACTTTAAAATACCATGATTTTAAATTTTCATTCAAAAGCACAACCATCTTTTGCATTTTAGTGGAATTATTTCAAAACACTGGATTTGTCATATAAAGGATTTTCCAATGAGAGCGGGTCGATTTTGACAGTCTATGGCGGCAATTTTGTTTTTTGGCGGCGTCTGGCAAATCTGTTGTTTAATTTTCAGTCACTGTTCCCAAATCACCGTGACAAGTAACATGATTGAGCAGCAAGTCCAAATGATAAAACTTTATTATCGAAATGAGTGTTAGTTAGTGCCCATTTTACGGCAGATGCGGTGGTCCTTCAAAGTCGATTCTCCAACGTTTGGTAACCAAATACAAGACGAGCGATTCGGTAAACAATTAGCCAACACCCGTACGCCAAATTAACGCCATATCAGCCGAGAGCATCGCCGCTGTCCGTTAAAGTGTGGATGAGAACCCGAGGCAGTCGATTCCTCGCCGTGCACAACAACTCCGACTTTAACTTGGCGAATTTTGCGTCAGGACTTGAGCATATACTCTTACAAGATTCAACTAACCCAGGAGATCAAATTTAATGACCATAGATAAAGCCGTTTGTTCGCTGACTTGGCTTCGGAGCGATTAGAATAGAACCCCAATTTTAGCCGAAGAGTCATATTTAGCGACGAGGCGCATTTTTGGATGAATGGCTATGTTAACAAGAAAAATTGCCATATATGGAACGACGCAAATAAAGATGAGCTTCACCAGGAGGCAATGCATCCACAAAAATTTACTGTTTGGTTCGTATTTTGGGCCGGCGACATCAATGGTCCGTACTTCTTCAGGAACGACGTTGCTGAGGCGATCACCATCAACAGCGAGCGCTACAGATTAATAATAACCAATTTCTTTTTATGATATGAACGTGGTCGATATGTGGTTCAAGCAAGACGGCGTTGCGTGTCACACAGCGGAAGCCACAATCGAAATTCTTTATGAATGATTTGATGGTATGGTTATCTCTAGCGGAGGTAGCGTGAATTGGGTAGCGATTCAGCCGGATCTATAAGCAGAGTCATTAAATATTGGACATGTCGGATCCGTGCCACCGTGCGAAGCCGCGGCGGACATTTCAATGATATTCGCGATTTTTTATTTGAAAGCCATTTAAAAACACAAAGAATTTCGTTAATACCCTAATACACAGCTTGTTTTACTCCATTTGAACATCGACCCGCCCTTATTGGAAAACCCTGGATATAATACTCTTCACGAAAATATCAAACAAAATAAAACCCTGGTAATAAATCAAGAAATCAATATTTGAACTAAATAAAGGAAATTATTTCAATAAGTGTTTTTATATTATTATTATATTATTTCAAGAAATCAATATATTTGTCGATTGACAGCATTACTTTTTATAACATTTAGCATATCTCAAAAACTATTATCCAATAGATTTATTTTCAGTGTTTTTTTTTGTCAGAGTTTTGCCTGTGTACAGGAAGTTGTATAAAATTTTTCAACATTATCCCATTCTCAATCATGCCAAATTTGTCGTAATACAATTTTGTATCTAATACTTCTGTTAACACAGCTATGGATAACCATGAAGAGCTACTACATTATATTGATTATTTTTATTTTTTTTATTATACAGGGTTAGTTTTTATTATTGCGCATCAGGTAAGTGAATGATTTTACACATACAACTAATAAAAAAATATCTGGTTGATAAACACTATCATTTTTCCAAATTTTGTCTTGATGAAGCGACATACAATTCATCGATTTTCTATGTATTAGCTATAAATAAGCTCGACAATAGTTGAAATCCAATAATTTGAAATCCAACATTTGAAATCCAACAATTTGATCCACAAATTTCGCCTTGTCGAAGCTACGATCAGTATCGCTCTTCTAGTTACCGTATATAGAAATCGCGCTTGGGGTTAGATCTTCACATTGTTCATTTTATACCAATCGTTTAAAATTCTAATTAATAAACTAATAACCACCACAAATATTATGAAATAACTTACAAACTTTAAAGACTTATTCCCAAAACGCTAACACTCATTACTTCATATCTAATACCGGAGTTATGTAGTGTTGAATTTTCAGGTTTTATTATTTTAAATTCAGATATCGAAAAGTGAGATATCGAAAAGCACGAGATTTTGGCAATGTTTGCAGAATGAACGAAATCACATTTATTCAATTTTCTAGAACTAGTGTTAACCGATTTATATATCTTTTTAAATTTTGAAATGTCTCACATTTTGAATCATAATTTATTCCTAATTGGTGGTGTAATGGATACACACTTACAAATATAGTAGGATATATACGAACACACTCACACCTACAGATATTATCCATTAATTCCTATTATCTCATTAGGATCAGCGAAATCGACCTCTATAATATTAGCATCAGTTACGTGTATTTTTATTATAATATTTGAACCAGCGACACTCGCACTTCTTTAGGTTTGGCAGTACAACAATTAGATAAGTCATTTTTGCAAAGGGATCATGACAACACTGCTTATTTTTGCATCTATTTAATGCTTCTACACAAAAAATACTTCAAAAAGTAGTCAATATAAAAATAAATTATACATTGTAAAAGACAACTTATGATTGACACAGCTCAAGCAACAAATGGGCTCATCAAGCAACAATTATGCACATCAAACGAGGCTTCTTAGGCCTGTATCTAAATGCACAATTATGGTTTAAAAAACGTAAAATTATCGTTTTATAATAATATTATTTGAAAAGAAAAAAGAAGATGCAAATGGAAGATTAAAAATAATAAATAAAACGTACCTCGACCGTTTTATATAAATAAAAATCAAAAATATTTTTATAGAGGTATATATAAAACTCACAGCGCATTATGTGATATAATATAAAATTCAAATATTCATAAAATTAATAAAATATACACACATATACAAAATACACATATTTAGATTCAAAATACATATAACTAGATTATTTCTCTTTACACTAAAATTCAAAGAAGTTCATTTTCCAAATGCAGGTATCCAATTTCTATTAGCCATATGTTTAATAATTATGCTATGGCTTCAGAATAATATCAGAATAATTGCAATGTCAGAAAAATTGGGTAACAAATGGGGATTTAAGCATTCCTCCTCCAATGCACTGGAAGACATTGTTGTATAACTGGCACTGGCGTTGCTGGCATTTTATTGAAATGCCTTTCAGCATACACTTCCAGATCACAGGAATCTCGCTCGCAGGAGGTATTCAGGCGATAGTTCATATCTCCTTTGTAGCAAAAATCCTTAAAATATTTTAGCTGGCTGCAAGTCAGAATTAGGCCAAGGCCGGTACGTCTACTGCTATAACAAATTCATAACTGTCATTCACGAGGGCCTATCAGTGGCCCTTGCCAGAAAGGTTTTTAATAGTACCCTCCAAATCACCAATACAGTTTGTGCGGCGTAGCTAAAGAAGCAAATCATTCTACTCCAAAATCCATCTCAATAATCAGAGTGGATCCTGGACAAAGCTTCAGAGTGGATCCTGAACCTCGATTCGGTTACAAATCATTATCAAGTCTCGAATTCACAACACTCCGTCCAGATATAACTCTCTACTCCTTATCTGGGAAGACGGTTCTTATTGTAGAATTAACTGTTCCATGAAAATCAATTATCACCAAATTTGTAGCCTTGCAAATGATGTCACCCGAAACGGCCACACTCTTCAACTTCTCACGGTAGAAGTTGGCGATAGTGGCTTGCAAACCAAATCTCTTTCACCTCTTTTAAGGTCTGTTGGAAAATAATGAAATACTTCACAGAAAAAAATAATATTAATAATAATAATAATTAAAGGCTTTATTTGCTTAAACAAAAAGGCGAGCTTATTGCCTAAAAGCAATATCTTACAGCTAACCTTAACCTAGTGGAATATTATGTTATGTGGTAAAAATAAACTAATAAATTAAATTTTAAACATTTAAATTCAGCAGGAAAACAAAACAATAAATTTAAGAAAAAACAAACAATAAACCTATAATGACGCAGAGAACGCAATAGGGAGGAAAAAAATATAGAAAAATAAGGAAAAGTTTATGAGCGTGGGTTCAAGTGTTCTTTGAGCCAGCGTTTGAAGCAAAACAAACTGGGTGCTATGCATATACACGTGGGTAAAGCATTCCAGAGACGGGCTTCACGTACAAAAAAGGAGTGCGAGAAGAAATCACTACTGTAACTAGGGATCGAGAGCAGTAGGTTGTCTTCAGATCTCAGAGGTCGCCCGTGAGAAGATAGATTTTTGAACCTACTTATAAGATAGTTCGGAGCGGCCTTCTTTAGGATTCAGAAGAGCAAACCTAGTACTCTCGTATCTCTGCTTTCTCGGGCCGTCAGCCAGTGAATTCTCCTTCTGTAGTCCGTAATATGGTTAAACTTTCCTTGGTCATAAATGAATCGAATGCAGACATTGCCTAAGACTTGCATAAGACAAAAATGCCTAAAGAATCGATTTACGCATTTCAAATGTTATGGCTCCGAAAGGATAGTGAATGGGTGATAAAGTGCATGCTGGCATGTGGATAGACAACTGTTCTAAACCTAGCACAGTCGATTGTTATTCCAGAGTCCACCGCTCACTCCCCATAAGTAGAATAATAATATTGTGATGGGCTCGACTCCGGTCGGTTAATTCAGTAAGAGCTCTATCTGTATTTATTATTTATTATTAATATATATCCTTCTTGCTGCACATCGGTGGAACTAAAATGGCGAACAAAGTAATCCCTCTAATTAAAGTTCGCTTAAATTCACTCGGCGCGGGCGGGCGCTTACGAGCGGGAAACGTGGATTGAGAGTTTGCGAGTTTCGAGTTGCAACTTGCGACCGGCCCGCGAGTAACAACAGCCCGCGTTGCAACGTAAACGGAGACCACAATTGATGCCCGCTTTCAGAGCGAATCGTCTACTAAAGCGGCAGCAATCTAGAGTATTAGAGCTACGAGAATTTCTATTGAGCTAGAATTTCGATAGAAAGATGGCACTATGTCGTTGAAATGTTCGTCGATCGTTCCTGTGCGTCCTGTCTTTTCTTTGTCTACAGCAAGTCAATTCCTCTTTATTCAGTTTCATATATTTATTAATTTATTATGGAAAAACGTACAGTGCTGTAAAATATAGCAATAACATTGGGAATACATGATTTCTGGCCGATCAGACGTCTCCAGAAATAGTTTATTTAAATTTGTGTAAGAACCAAAAGATTCTAAAATTAATTGCAATTGTCTGTAATAAAAGGATATCTCGTTGATAATCAATACCGAGATTAAAATATTCTATAATGAAATATGCTAGATATTCTAACCAACGCCTCTAGCTCTTTATATTAGTCAACCAAGTCTCATGCAAATGAGTTGAAGCAGTAATTTCTGGACATGACGAAATCTATTACGAGATACCTGTAATATTGGCGCATCCTCCAATATTTCCAAAGGTTTTCAATCCCGCCGCAAAGTCATACTAGTTTTTTCTTTCGCGTGGAAAATTCTTTCATATATCCTTAATATTCGTTCATACAACTTTAATAACATCAAACCCATAATGGGTATGGGTTTATGGGAAAGGGCTCTTAGGATATTGCTTTTTTTCTTTTTTTTTAAATGTATGATATAACTTCTCTAATTCTAGCGAAATTATTCAATGAGTGATACGCGTACACGCTAAAGCGAGATATTTCGATGGACAAAATGGCAGAAACACGTGGAGTCACCAACATTTTGGGGACGATTACGACAGCAGTTAACGTTGGGGAGTAGTGAAAAAAGTAGGAAACAACTTTGTAAGGGTGCTTTGGGACGTGGATCGAAAAGTTTCAACCGTCCTTATAGAAATTTTGATGGGCTATATTTTTTTATTATTTTTTAAAAATTTCATATGCTATTTTTCATAAATAACTAGTTTTTTTATCGTACGTCCTGCTTGGGTACGAATTAATAAACGTCATAATAAATATAGGTAGGTCTTTATTACTCACAATATTTGAACTACTTATTTTTCTAAAATATTCTAAACAACCGTACAAAAATCTGACAAATCTTATGTAAATACAATTCAATTCTCAACCCACAGACATATATTATTATACTTTGACAAGAATAACTGATTATTTAGGTTATTATTATAAGCATAACTGTTATGTGTTCAAAATGTTTTCTATTTCTACCAATATTCGTTAAGCATAGCAAATCGGGCCTGCAAGAAGGACCAATGAGGAAAGTCCATACAAATTTACCGATAAAATGAGTACTGCAGACAAGACACGATACCGCCGGAACGTCCTTCCGGAAGGACAGACTAATGGACGTTCATCATTAACGATTTGCATACTATTGCAGTTTTTCCTATTTTTGCCATTATGTTCCGAGTGCTATGAATATGGAAAAAATTAGCCTACCAAAACCCATCCACGTGAGAACTTAACTCTAGGTCATATTGCTTATATTTTTAGATTTGCCAGTTTGCTTTTTAATTTTATTTCCTAACCTTTATTGGTTTTTGTAATATGTGAGTAAAGATATGAATTAACCTTAATGAAAATATCCCCGGTATTTACGTCACATTAAGCAAGTTATTAATGATATTAGCGGTGATTAATAAATGAAATAATTTAGAATTACTTTTAGGTGATTTTAAAAAAAGTCATTGAAAATTGCGATCTCTCACAACATGCACCATCACTCATGTTATAAAAATGAATATTATTACTTTTTCTGATCATAATGCACAGATATTAGAGACTTTATGTATTAAAAAAATGTCATATAAAGGGCATGTTTGGAAATGGCAGATAACTTATACAAATAAGGCTATATTTTATAAGCAAGTAGCAAACGTGAAACTAGAATAAAACTCAGGGCCTGATAATGTTTTTACAAATTTCATTAGAAAATTCAATATTATTTTTGAGTCAAGTTTTCCAAAACGCCTATGTACATCTAAACAATTCAAGAAACCATTTTGGATCACACGTGGACTTCAAATATCACAAACTAAACTACAGCTTCTACAAGATATACTAAATCGCTACGAAAGAGGCTCCCTAAGATGCTACTACAATAAATATAAACAAGTTTACAGGATGACTGTTATATCCGCAAAAAGTCTATCAATTAAAAATGAAATTCTTAATTCTAAAAACCAAAGTCGGACGACATGGGACATTATAAATTGAGAATGTAGGAACAAAACTACAAGAAACATCGAATCTATCGAATTACTACACAATCAGATAAAATACACAAATCCACAGGAACTTACAAACATCTTTAATTACCACTTCATTAATACATGTAATATCATTATAGACACGGCGAAAAGTAATCAAAGTGTAAGTCTACCGGATAGTTTGCCTGCCTCATTACACCTCTATCCGATCACAGAGGCTGAACTTGTGCGTGTTTTAAATCATTAAAATTCAAGTCGGCTACTGACATATGGGGCCATTCCATGAAATTAATCAAGGATATAATATATATGGCGATATTATCGCCAATAATTACGCCCATCCTATTACCGATTTTAAATAAATGCCTAAAGCAAGGCATTTTCCCCACTGCTATGAAAACAGCAAAAGTTTTACCGATATTTAAAAAAGGCAGCAAAACAGATATAAATAACTTTCGCCCTATATCTTTGTTGCCGTGTTTCTCAAAGGTCTTTGAGAAAATTATATTTAATAGAATAAATACTTTTTTAGATACTTTTAATGTTATTATAAGAAATCAATTCGGCTTCAGAAAGCATAAGTCGACCACTATGGCAATTAGCGACTTAGTAAAGGAAATTTTAGAATCACTTGACACATCTCAAAACCCCATCGCCGTTTTTTGCGATCTATCGAAGGCCTTCGACTGTGTGAATCACCAGATTCTTCTAGATAAACTAGAGAGGTATGGTATCCGCGGTAGAGCTCATAGCCTGATTACATCATATCTAAATAGGAGATACCAAATTGTGGAAATAAACAATGCTAAGTCATTGCCAAAATTAATTTCACGCGGGGTACCTCAGGGCTCTATACTTGGACCACTAGTATTTATTATTTTTATTAATGATATCGATAGGACAATTACGCCGCCAGTAAAGATGCTTCTATACGCCGATGACACCAGCTTCTTTTTTAAAAATAAAAACACCCAGGTCTTGGAAAAGCTGATAAACGAGCAGCTTCTTGTGGCTAACACTTGGTTTGAAAAAAATCAACTTTTCATAAACCCATCAAAAACGGTAGCGATGAAATTTTCAACTACTAAAAAGAGTGACAAAAATATTACGATTAAAATGGAATCAGAAAATATAAATATTGTCAGAAATACTAAATTCTTAGGGATCACTTTAGATGAAAATTTAAACTGGAATCAACATATAGATAATTTGTGTGCAACTTTGTCATCGGCAGTCTATGCTATAAGAAAGGTGAAATTTCTGGCTGGCGAACGTGCAGCGATCAGTGTGTATCACTCCTGCTTCCATTCAAAGATGTCTTATGCGATACTACTATGGGGTAATGCAACCGATACCCATCGCGTTTTTGTGCTACAAAAGCAAGCCGTTAGTACAATTTTTGGTGTAAGCAGAGAAACACATTGCGTCCCCTTTTTTATTAAAGCTGGTATCCTTACCATGTCGTCCATGTACATATATCAGTGCCTTTTATACGCCAAAGAGAATCTTTTAAATTGCGAGCTTCACTCCACTCGGCATAGCCATAATACGCGACATAAAAACAATGTGTTATTGCCTAAAGTACGCTTGACTAAATATTAAAAAACATTTTTATATATTAGTTTTAAATTGTTCAATGCTTTGCCATCATAGACGAAAAGACTTGAGATGGCAGCATATAAAATCTGCTTGAAAAATCAGTTAGTCAAACATGCCCTTTACAAACTGGACGACTTTTATGATATTGCGTCCACAATTGCTTGATTATAAATAACCATATTATGACTATACTTTCGAACTAAGTTTTTTGAACTAAGAATTTTATTGACATTGTTTTTAATTACGCATGTTTTAGAATTTTTCTTTTTATTGTATTGATTATTATTTGTTTGATTATTGATTATTTTGTAAATTTGACTATTTTTAAATAATCACCTCTGATTACAATTATTTTTTTCTTCTTTTAATTATTCAAATTGGTTTTATCATCCGGTAAATTATGATTGTAAAATTTGACATGTTCCTTAGTATTGTGAAATGCTTTTATGGAATGAATAAATGATGATGATGATGATGATGATGATGATGATGATGATGATGACGCCACAACTGAAGGGTTAAATACTCATTCTGTTCGCAGATGATATGAAGCCTTAATGCGAATTAGCTCGATGGATGGTTGTTTAAAATCTAAGAAGACGTTAACAACTCTTCTTTTTACACAACCGTCCAAAAAAAAGAGTGTTATGTGTTCGGGATTCATCTATATATGTTTCCCTTTTCTATTCCACCATAACTTCCAAAATCTATAACCGGTTTATATGTGTGTGGTATTGTTAAAATTTTTATGTCATCCCGAATGTCATAGAATACCTAAACTGTCAAAATGTCAAAAAAATACTTGTATGAATGTTCAAAGGTCAATAAATTAACATAAATATATTGTGTTTAGTGTCAAATGAAAGGTTTTATGAGTGCATTCCGGATATATATGTCTATATATATAAATAAACAAATAAACCACAAATATTTCATTAAAGAACCATAATAAAATAGTTATAAACAACACATTAGTTCACTTTCTGTAACGGCATTCGTGTTTATCATTCTTTGTATGATATTTATTTGTTACAGTGAATTAAATCACCTACAGATCAATGTTGAGTTGCGATTCAGTCGAGTGGTTCAGCAGAAACAGGACTATATAGAAATAAAAGGTTTTACAAAAAATCTAGTTATTTTCTGAGATGATAAAATGCAGTTTAGCATTATGGAAAAGGCATTTAGATGGTGGAATTAAACTAATAAATTAGCATCTAATAATCGTCAAAAGTGACTTCAAATATAAAGCAATAACCTAAAATAGCGAGAATCCATTGGAGAATTACACGCACGCCATCTGGTGTCCGCCTAGACCGACATCAAACATCAAACGCCACCAGGCGACGGCACATCATCTTTTTTAATGACACCCGCTCCGTGCGTCTCCCAGATATGCCTTTTACGACCTCCAGCCAGAATTTGACTGTGACCCGAGTAAGGAAATAAAAAAGCTATCGGTCCGCCTGTTTCCGCCGTATCTCGCAGCCACTATCGATTATATTTATGGAATTCGAGTTGTTTATATGGCGTATTTGCAGGCATTTTACGGCGTTGCCTATAAAACGACGGACGCTGTCTCGCTGGGAGGAAAAATGCTCACATTTCACTCTGTTTCTGGCTATATCTTAGCCTTTTCTCTTACTTGAAGATGGCCATCGTTTCATTTTGGGGCGTTTCGTGTTTCGAGCGTTTCGTAAACTCAGCTTGTTATTTTATAATAGTGTCATGAATGTAAGACCAGATTTAGTTAAATTCATTTTTATTTTCATTTAATGTTGACTAGAAAATAATCTCTTCGGTAACTGACTGATTGTTATAAATTTAAATTGGAGCTGAATTTAATTAAACCTAGCTGAAACCTGTTAAACTCGACAGTCACTTTATTGACCGCAATGTTTAAACAAATTTATGATTTTTTATTTTTCTCTTTTGATGACACATCTACAGACCGAGAGCTTTTTTAGATACCTCAACCAAATTTTTAAACGTATTTGATCTCTCGATATAGCGGTTACAGCAATAAGCCAGTTCCAAATTAATATAAAGAATAGCTGATATCCGACGAAATTGACGGTCAGTTTATTCTCAGCAATGTTTCAAAAAAATAAACGAAAATATACTTCTTATCTATGTACAAATAATATTTCTTTCGAATAAATTTGATTACATTGGAGTGCCTTGCTTATTTGATCTATGATCAGAAATGTCACCAAAGTCTTGGAGAAACCGGACAGCAGCAATCGAAAAGTGACGCGTACGTGATATGACGTGTGACAGAAAGTACACAAAAAGTTTCGCGCCTATTCAGCTTACTTTAGCAACTATATGCTAGATGGCGGTGAAATGATTGAAATCTTTACAAATTGTTTATAACTATATTGAGTAAAAAATCGGCGTCAACGGAAAAAAAAACGGTGTCACCCATAGACTTTTCCGGCAAGCAGACAATCCCCCTCGCGCGAAAAGCCCTCAAACCCCCTCTTTCCCTCAACTCCCTCCTCCACCCCTCTTTGCCACCCAACCACCTCCCCCCCCAACCTTCCCTCTCTCTCACTCTCTCCTCTTTCTCTCTCCCAACCCCCTCTTCCTGCGCCCCTTCTCCAACTCCTCTACAACCCTGCCTCTCTCTCTCCCCCCATTCTCCCCCATTCTCCCCCAACCCCCCTCTCTACCCCCACCCCAACTTACCCCCTAACTACCACCTTATAACCTTCATCCCCTCTCCACTCTATTCGCCCCCCCCCCCGCTCTCTCCCCCCCTTACGCGAAAATCTAGCAGAAAATACTATCATTTTATATTTTTCTCTTTTGATGATTTTCTTATTTTTCTCTTTTGAAGGCATCTACAGAGCGAGAGGTTTTTTAAATACCTCAACCAAATTTTTATACCTAGCTGTTCTCTTAATTTGGCAGTTACGGGAAAAACAGTTTAAAAAAAATATATTTTTCTCTTTGATGACTTTTTTCATTTTTCCCTTTTGATGACGCATCTAGAGATCGAGAGCTTTTTTTAGACGCCTCATCCAAATTTGTACAACTAGCTGATCTCTCAATATGGCAGTTACAGGAAAAAACAGATTTCAAATTAATATATAGATTGTTCCTACTAACTCATTTTCTTACTTTTGCCATAAATTTGGAATATATTAAAGTTGTGCTAGAAATTATCTTACAGCAAACCGAATTTTAAGGTTTTGCATTTATTGGAGGTCTTTAATTTTTAGTAAATTTAGCATTTTTTTTAAATTACCATTTCCGACGTCGAAAATGAAACACTTCTAAACATCGCTAATTCATGAAATTATTTTCGCGAAACGATAATTTTGAGTACAGTTTTTAGTTATGACTAGCTTATAACTGGCGAGTATATATCGAATATACAATTAGTCACACTGATAAAACTTTTCCTATAAAAATAGTTTTTTTCATAAATTAACCTAAAAATTACATAAGCATATACTTTGGTACTTGCAGTTGTAGAAATTAAATTATATTACAATATATTAAATTAGGCTATTGTATAATCAAATTATATTACTACGAATGAAATAAAATTAAATTAAATTTTATTTTTATTGAATACCAGAAATTTTGAAACAAATAAAAAAACGACTTAAGAAATAGTTAGAATTATCTGAAATGAATAGTCAGAAATGGATTAGCTATCAATCACTTACATGCATATAGACTATAGACACAATCACACATACACACTTATAGTCACTTATATAGCCTGTATTATCTTCTAAGTTTCGATATAACGTTTAAAGTCTAATTATATTTGATTTCCTTCAAGATTTAAAAAGTAAAAAGTATAATTTAAAAAATATAATAATTTTGTAATGAAAAATAAATGTTCAAATTAATGGGTATAGCTATTTAAATGGGGAACGATAGGAAAGGAGTCAAGGGAAGGGATGATGTGAGGGTATGTATGTGCCTGTATTATTTGAATGTTTGTGTAATGTGTTTAGTAGTGTGTTAAGATTATGTATTATTGATTGTATGTATTTGAGTGCTTTGCGTAAGACTGTTAAAATACAGATTTTCCAGTTATAATATATAGTTATTTTCAAATTTAATTGTATAAGTGAACGGTAAGAAAAACCGAAACATTTATTACTACGCACACGAAACCCACTAGACAACTCCTGAGTGATAATTTGAATGTAACTGGGATGAAGACGACTTTCGGACAGCGACACTACTCTTTCATAGCTACAAAACTTTATAATAAATTAAGCAGTGACATAAAAAACCAGCACCAATTGTCATTTGTTTAAAAGCAAAATAAATAAATGGCTGTTGCAAGAAGAGCGTTTATCTATCTATGCCATGACAACATATATTGTGTATATATGTATGTATGTGTATATGTGTATTCTAATGTATTCAGTTTTCTATTTCCTATATAATATTGTAATTTTTATTATTTTTTTATTATTATATATTTTTTTTAATTATTATTTTTTTTGTTGTGTTTGGTTGGTTCATCGACCCTCGTTTTAAATGTAAAAATATAAATTGCTTGCCCTGGAACGGGTATATCCCAGTTATGCAGCACTAGCCAGTGAATAAAAGAGGAAAGTTTTTGCCATTTGTTTTAATATTATACTTTTTGTAAATGGTTAATTTGATAATGGTAATTGATGATAGGTTTGCTCTTCAGAATCCTGAAGGGGGCCGCTCCGAAATATCTTATAAGTAGGTTCAAACCCCTATCTTCTCACGGGCGCCCTCTGAGATCTGAAGACAACCCACTGCTCTCGATTCCTAGTCACAGTAGTGATTTCTTCTCGCACTCTTTCTCCGTACGTGGAGCCCGTCTCTGGAATGCTTTACCGACGGGTATAAGGATAGCACCTAGTTTGTTTTACTTCAAACGCAGGCTCAAAGAACATTTGAACCCACGCTCATAAACTTTTCCCCATTTTTTCCTATTTTTTCTTCCCTTTTGCGTCCCTTGCATCATTATAGGTGTTTTTTCTTAAATTTATTGTTTTGTTTTCCTGCTGAATTTAAATGATTAAAATTTAATTTATTAGTTTATTTTTACCGCATAACATGTTATTCCACTAGGTTAAGGTTAGCTGTAAGATATTGCTTTTAGGCAATAAGCTCGCCTTTTTGTTAAAGCAATTTTAGGGTTTAATTATTATTATTATTATTATTTTTAATTCCAATAAAAATAAATAAATAAATAAATTATCATTGCATGGAAGTTGTGTCATGGAGCATCTTAGAACATGAATGCGCCACTCTGCGAGCGAGTTCTTCTATCGTGCTCTTGCTATGGAGCGTCTTAAAAAAAATATATAGTACCTACAGCGGTTTACAAGGTACTTCATTCTGAAAAGTCTGTGGGTTTAATGGTTCCATGCAGCTTCGGCCAAGTCTGATTATTTAGTTACCAACCTACCAACCCAACTCATGGCTCAGCCCCCTTCCGGGAACCACCTGAAAGGGGTGAATTGAAAAATAATGCGATCGGGCAAGCCGTGGATTGTGCACTCTGCAAAGCAGTATGATGTATCTGACGGATTACCGCGGAAATCTTGAATCATTTCCCCGATGGGAAAATATTATTTTCACATCGGCTTGCCAGTTTCCTCGCTGTAAAAGGTATGACTCGCTGGGCAGTTATCTTAACTAGATATATAGGTGTACTTCTCCCATTCTCTCTACAATGAGGACTGCTTGTGCACCCACCTGATATATCCCTTTATACTCTCGTGAGACTTAATCTACATCTATTAAACTAAATCTCTATATATTCTCTTTCAGATCATTAACCCCTAATTTACGATTTTTTTAAAACTTGGAAGCAGGGCCAAAAGTAACCAAATAACAGTGCCTCCATCTGAGATGGTTAAATAAATGCTTTTTAGTTGTTGCCCGACACTCTTCTTTCTTATATCTATTGGTCGACTGTAAGATATTATTGACGTAGTGAAATGTATGCCTTAGGCCATAAAAATGGCCATAAAATAGGCCATAAAAATGCAGTCGCACTTTTCAAAAATACAATACGTTATTTAAATGTAGCCAGTATTTTGACAAACGAAACTGCAACCTCAAAATTAATTGTAAAAGCTTGATTTTGATGAGTATTGAGTATTTTATTGAAATGAGTTTCTTTATCAAATATTTGTAGTTTATGTATTTATCTTATAGATACATATATGTTTTCGGAATTTACTCAATCAGACCTTTCTTTTGCCACTAAACACGATATATTTATGTTAATTTATTGACATTTGGAGATTTTGACATTTTGACCACTATTTACTTAATATTTGGACAGTTAAGATACAACAATACCACGTACAAATCGGTTGGAGCACTTAGAAGAAGTTATGGCGGAACAAAAACGCAAAACATACATTTATTAATTAATTTAATTTAACAACTCATTTACAATAAATATGCATCGCTAATATTCATGTCTATATTTAATAAGTATTTAAAATTTATATATTAGGACAACTATTTACTTGATATTTGAACATTTAAGATACCCTATTACACTCCGGATGATATAACGATTCTAACAATATTACACACTTCTTAACCCCTCCTACTTGAGTTAACCATTCTTGGTTTGACGCTTACAAATGCTAAGACTTGAGCTAATCAATTTTGGTTAGCCAATATTTATTATTATTATAATAATAAATGTTTGTAATATTTATTCATTATTATCTTAATTGTTTTACGAGATAAGGTTATAATGTTTTATATGTCAAATTTCAATGCGATCATTTTACAGTTATTCTTTTTATGATCCGTATAGTGGTTTACAGGTTATAGTCGTTTTACTCAAGGTCATTGACTTGCGCCGAATTACGCGCGAAAATGTCGCCGGCGTGACAGCTGAATTTTTACTTCGCGATTGCAAGTGTTAATCGGTTTTGAGCATCTAGAGGTTATGGTGGAATAAATAACGGAAAACATACATAAATGAACTCTGAATGTAATATATTACTTTTTTTGTTAGGCAGTCGTGTAAAAAGAATCTATTAGACAGCTTATACGCAAAGTTTACACATGTATATTACCTTAAAAACCTGCATCCAAGTTTTAATATTGTTTTGCTAGTGCTGCGTAGAATACAAAAAAAAGTGAACAACCAAACTCGAGCTCATTTTAACTTTCTACCTTCAACTAAATACTTGTACTCAAAACTTAAGTTTTAAAGAGGGTTTCTTGCGTTGCAGCTAACTATGCAAGTGCAAAGCGTAACGACTTTTGGAGAGTAAATTTACATTGGTTTGTCGTAATTTAAAACGTGGAAAATTTTCTGTTATGTCACGTTTTATTTAGAGTACATTCTGGCGCGATTTAATCCTACAGAATGTGGAAACATTTTTATACTAGAATATAATAGAATAGAATAGAATAACTGTATTGTGCTATAATAACATTACTAATTGAATGTTAGACTGGTTTTATAAAAAAAGACAATGTATACAGAAATGGCGGACTAACAGAAGAATAAAGAAATAAATAGTGGTATGTGAAGTTAATAATAATAATAATAATAATTTTATTCATTCAAAAACATAAATTTACAATTGTAATAGTTACAGAATCTGCCTAACTAGGCCATAGCCCGTACCAAGGAAAACTCTATGTATGGCAAAGATTTATTCATGTGCACATAATATTAAAATAAAAAATACAAATTATGATAAAATATAAAATAGATAAGCGAATTGAAATTAAACTTATAATTATATTTAAAATATTGATATAGCATGGTCATGGAAATAATCATTTATCGACAAATTTCATTTATCGACAAATTGATTATTCTATTTATGTAGTTGTAGGAATTAATTATAGGGAGTTAGATTGCTCAATGCCATACTACTATTTGGCAGCCAGGATTTTACTACTGAACGCAAAGTGTGGATGGTACTAATAGTTCAAAATATTAAAAAATCTTCTTGCTTTCTAAACACTGCATGATACGGCATCCTATATCAAAATCAAATAATTATCTAACAAAAAACATTTTTTTAAATCATTCTTCATATTATTTTAATATGATTATATGAAGATGTCGATTACTTTTCTGGCATATTACCCGAGCATGAGGGAAAGTATTGTGAACGAGCAAACATTTTTTTTTCGAGATGAATTGATTAAGACGAGATGATTAGGCCGAGATGATTAGGACCATTTCCAAAATGAAGTCTATTGGTCTGTGTGTGTGGCTGTGTGTTGTGTATATGTGAATGGGTTCCTTCACGATAGCGCTCAAACGCTTAAACCAATTAAATTGAAATTTAGTATGCGAGCATCATTTCGTCATGGCAAGAGTTGAAAATTTTGTGGTTGA
The DNA here is from genome assembly GCA_944548615.1 of Micropterix aruncella. Lineage (NCBI taxonomy): Eukaryota > Metazoa > Arthropoda > Insecta > Lepidoptera > Micropterigidae > Micropterix > Micropterix aruncella. Next base: position 28,327 of record CALYMY010000173.1, on the reverse strand, counting down.
AATCGGTCCACCAGGTGTGACGATCTAGTCGTCACCAAAACAATTCCTCTTATTTAAAATAACTATAGTAAAAATAAATTCATCTAACTGAAACTGAAATTGAAATCCATTACACAAGTGCGATAAGTAAAAAAGCACGATAGTATAAATGACATCCCTAGCGGATGGCAGGGAACGGTGTTACCGTCACCATAGTTTTTTATTCTACTTCCGGCAGCGGACAAGAGAGGTCGGAGCGAGGGGCCGGGCGGCCTAGGCCGCCCGGTGCCATTTATTTTATTCGCCCGCAACCGCCAGACGCACCAGCATTCTCAATAATTTTCAAGAAATAGTATTTGAACATAAAATCATTCGTGCGAGCACTGCACAGTAGAATCAGTGAGGACCAGCGGCGTTTGTTCCACGTCCCAGTCGCCAAAAATAGTCACCCATATCAGGCGGGTACTCACAAATTGACTAATTATTGCTATCCGTCCTTTTATAGTAGATTTCTGGTCGTCCGCGTCAGCCTCACACATTATATTAAACCGGAGAAAAACGCGAGTGCCCTAGCGACACTCCAATCTTTTCTAATAAGGGTAGTACTTAGGGCAAAACTCCGCACACAATCCGAAGGATTCGGCGGAGATTCTTATGAGTTTGGTGTCACCTTTTTAACGCATAAATCCCAATAAAAATCCGTCGCTTTCAATTAGCAAAATTCCGACACACGGCCCCAGGCCGAGAGGTTAGAACCGTTTCCATAAAACAAATCCTTAAAGAAAATAAAAGGAAAAGGTAGAGATTAGTGGTTCCCAAAATCATATCTATAAAGTTGAATACCCTCATCCCCGGGTCGAATCGTACGCCAAATACCCGCATGAAAAATTGCACATCCAAAATCCAAATTTACCCATCGAACGGCACTCACTACTCGCGAAACCCTCCACAAATGAGATAAATTAATTAAGATTTTCTAAAGAATTGTAATGAACATCGGAAAATAAAAGCATTCATTTATGTCTTTATTTATTTATTTTATTGGGTAACGTGGAGTGAATAATATACTATTCTAGTAGGTAACCGTAAACGTAATTTTCAAGGATTGGATAAGTTTGACTATTATTAATTCATCCTAAAAGAAATTACACACGAATATCTATTCTTCAAAATTTTCCTCTAATAATAAAGTCGAGTCATATTTAAATCGAGTCTATTAAGTAAATCATATAATGACTTTTATTTATTAAATCACATAATTTAAAATCACGCGATAAAAATAAAAATCATAATCGAATAGTCCACAGAGCCGATATCCGAGTATTAAATAATTTCAACAAATCTTTCGGCGCGATTAGAATCCATAAAATCCCCCCCTCCTCTCGCGAAGTAAAAACATCACTTTTGCGCGCGACATATTCGGGCAAAAAATCGACGAGAGTCAACGGCCTTGAGAAAAATGATCATAACTTATAAACCACTAAACGGATTTAAAAAAGATAAAGAGAAAAATTATCGCATTGAAATTTGACATATAAAACATTATAACCTTATCTCGTAAAACAATTAAGATAATAATGAATAAATATTACAAAATTGGCAAACTGAAAAAACTCGCCTATAAAATCATTTCGATTTTTTTGTCACAAAATACGTAAAATATGCAAAAATTGTAAAAACAGTTATGTTCTTTATTAAATGCTTTACCAAAACGATATTTTTTTTTTACTTATTTGCATACAAAAATATTTATTTATTCAGCCAAGAATAATTTTATGTATTCTCGTAAAAAAAAAAAATAATTTTTAATTTGTGACTACTTACGGTTTTTTTATATGAAATTCTTTCAAAATAACTTTATTACTACATCACACTTCTTAGAAATCACACCAGAACTTTGAGCTTTGTCTGATATTATAGAAAAATCAAAAAATTTGAGAGTTTCCGCGTCCGAACTTAATAATAAACATTGAATGCTCATAATATAAATTTCGTTAGATTTTGTCAATTATATTGTCTTATCATAGACTTATTATATATCTAATAACTAATTACTATACTCCAAAGAGTCACATTTCATCGAAAAACTATGGAAAATCACACTTTATTCTCTCATAGTAATTATCAAAACAAGTTTCTTTGCGCGATTCATATTACAAAACAAGATATAATGTTCAAAATACGCCTAATTATGTGATAACTTAGGATGTAAATGAAGCAATACTTATTTTGTTAGTAAAGTAAAGCGACATTACGTCATCTTTCGCAATATATCGGGATATTTCATAAACATTACAAAATAATAACAACCATTTTTTCGCGAGCCGTTTGTTGTCGCCGAAGTGTTTTCTTTAAAAATTCGTGAAAAACAGCAAATGGACTATCTCAAATGACTAATCCTCATTCCGAAACTACTTAAAATGCAAATTACTCACTGTTCTCCGGTAAATAACACTCAAAAACTGCACACACACACTTTTTATCACCAATTTCGCGGAGCCGTACGCGGCCGTGCATTTGCCGACGGGAGACTAGGCGTTTGACGTCTATGCTCACTTTTTAAATCGTTGTTCAATATTGCCACACGGAAATCTTGAATTAAAGATATTTTGGCCATATCGTTGCGCCCTCAGAAAGCATATAGTACGACGTTTCGAATCGTAAATTGCATTTTTCGCAGCGGCGAGCGCTTGGTCCGGTAGCGGACGTTACGGAGTTTAGGCGGCCGACATAAATGTCCCGAAATGGATGTAAGGGATCGAGCGGGGCCGCCATTACCAGGGATCGAGTAAGCCACTAACGCCCCCCAGCGGCGGAACGGAAAACTACCACGATCGGGATAGTTCCTAATTCCGCCGCGGGAGCGCGAGAGGGCCCAGCCAGACGGCCCGACTCGACGACCGCCACCCGCGGCGCTGCCAACAGAGAGCGAAAAGGCAGCATTACCAACCGCAGGATTTTATTTATTTATTAATTTATTTCGATTTACTTTACTTCACTAACGCTAAGGCCGCCCCTTCTGAGGAAGGCTCTCACATCTGCGCGCGTTTCACACGAGGATTTGCCCACGCCCTGAGCTGGTGCTAGTCGGTGCATCCTCGAAACGTGACGTATTCCCCTCAGCGTACCTCGATTAGGCGGTGGTCAGGTACTGCATAGCTGGTGACTCTCCGAATACTTCCTCAGGAGGCCCGGGATGGCGCCCGCCTTTTCATAAGGAGAAACATTTCTTAACTATTTCATCATTTTTCCCGGGACCTCAAAATCTTTTCACATTGTATTTTCATATTATCCAGAAATCAGGTTCATACAGGATTCGGGGCACGTTACACAGGGGGGCGCACTAGTCTTCGAAAAATTGGACTTAAAGTCTTGAAATTCTATACACAGATGCGTAGTTGGATCGAAATCACATTGTGATATTTTGTTTGGAATATGTCATATACCAGATGGACATATACTATTTTAATTCCCTCATACAAATATATGAGGGGCTCAAATATTTAAATTGGCGGCAACCCGCGTTTGTAATTGGATTTTTAAATTGAATGAGATGACGCGCGTTCGAAATTAAAATTTTCATTGCGTTTCTTAACAGGAATCGTCGCCAACTGCCAATCGACTTTATTTATGTAAATTCAGATCAAATAAGTCCCTGTCTACTTGGTACCGGTAAAGTCTTGGGGTGATACAACCCATTTTTACAAGCTTTTATTTACCTTGCAATATTTGTTAACGTCAAATCTGCAAGCAGAATTTTAACCTCTTGTCCTAAGAAGGTGAAATTTGAGATGTTGATTCAGTTCCGATGACAATGCATTTTTATTGTAAGCATGACCTGATTCTGCACTCAGGATTTGCTTCCAACGAGGAAACTCCTCAACGGTCAACAGCAGAGACACGAAATTTTGTATACGCATTCAATTGTGATAGCCCGTTATAAGCTTCATGGCTGGCTGCTGAGCCTAGGGCTGACCTCCGACGAGGGGACTCCTCAACGGTCAACTTTGTATTTAAATGGCTCCACCTGAATCGGGTGATTCCTGCCATTCTCTCTGCTCTGGGCGTCCTCGATCGCAACGCTCGCCGCAGTAGAGGCACTTACTAGATGTTGCTGGTCGCCTTTTTCAGTCGTCTTTTTCAGTACTTTCTCCGCTCCATTACGATTTAAAATTTTAAACAACGGAGTTTTCATTCATTTTTATCCCTATTAATACGGTCTGCATTTTTAAAAAACCCCCAAAATGAAAATAAGAATAATTATTTGAACAATTACAAAACACGTCTACAAAAAGTGAACTATTGTATTTATATATTAGAAACAATTAACTCGCTCAGAATTACACGTTTTAGAGAATAAAGTACTTCGTTAATTAAAACATTATTCATTGAAACAAATTTTAATAAACGGATGCTCCGTTACGGCTCTGTTAATGCATATCTTATAGAGATAACTCTCTAGAAACATTAATTTCTTAAAGGCGATTCTGTGAGTCAGTCGAAGAGCCTTGCCAAGGCCCGCGACGCCTTACGCTGGGAAACTGCCCTTTAGCGGGGCTTCACGCGAGCTGGACCTAATTACTCGGTATTGTATGTGTGGCGTCGCAAAGGATGCACGCTGTCGGCGGATATCTCGAAACGATCGTGCGCCGCCGCCGCCGCACTCAGTCGGTTGCCTTCGGTGCTCAAGTAATAAAAAGATTTTTTATGAAATATTTTTTGTTAATATATTTATCCATACTCATACATATATATTTTTGGAATGGACTCAATCAGACCTTTCATTTGATACTATTCACGAAATATTTATCTTAATTTATTTACATTTAGACAATTATTAATATTTCATTTAGATAGTTTAATTATTCTATGATACTTGGGATGACATATCGATTCTAACAATACCAAACACTTCTAAATCGGTTTAAGCATTTAAAAGTTATTGTGGAATAAAGAAAATTAGAAAATAAATTATGATTTAATACATTTTATATTAAAATAAATAAATTTAATAATAATTAAAAATTAAAATAAATTATTAAAATAAATTATTAGTTTAGAAAATATATTCTGATATATGATAATACCGTCAGTAATAGTTTGTTTATCTCTCACCTTTTTGTAAATTCAACTTTAAATAAATAGGTATGTCCGACGTCCGTTGCATCACATATAAAAAAAAGAATTATGTTATTCGAATTGGTAAAATACTAAATTATCTTATTTTGATGTACAATTCTTGGTGTTGGACATTGTATGGAGCTGGAAATTAACGTACAAATACGAAAATTATCATACTGACCGTCGCATACCGCCGCTGTGCACGGACGCGTTTCTCGTTAGTTGTTGCCTTAACCGCGATCGCTAAAATGCCGAGTATCGTCGCGCCTCAGATTCGCGAAATCAAGGAGATCCTGCTGAAGTTGCAAGAAAAAGTGGACTCGCAGCAGCAGGTGATAGCAAAGCAATCTTCAATTATTGCTTCCCAAAATGCTCTTATTTTGGAATTCATGTCGAAGATGGCGTTTGAAACCGTGCCCCGTGTTAGTGTGAAAAAAACCGCCTGCAATGGAGAGAACGGGACAGTGATACTGCAGTCGACGACACACTCAGACAGCGCAACATGTAGCCGGACGGTTCCGGGTACTCGATCGGTAACATCTGTGGCGGCCCTTCCGCACCCTGCTACTGCCCCGCCTCACCCTTCCGCCCGCGCACAGCGCACCGCCGCCCGTGGATCAGCGAGCGCCGCCGCCATCCTCTCTGCCCCCGAGTCTCAGCGATTAGAAGCAGTCCGAGAGCCAACAGCTGAGATGACGACAATCACTGAGAGCAACTCAATTGCAGAATGGACCACAGTGCAACGGCGCAGTCGCGCTACACGCGCTGTTATTCGCGGCACTGCGGCACCGCATGCTAAAATCTTGACGGTGGAAAAAATGAAATATTTTCATGTCTGGAATTTCCATCCGGACACCACTGCCCCCGTTTTGAGGGAATTCTTGCAGGAGACCGTCGTGGGATTGTCGTGCGAAGTTGAAAAACTGGCGACACGCAACGAGCGCTGTTACGGCTCTTTTAAAGTTGGCGTTCCCGAATCGACGTTTGACATATTTAAGAATCCTTCGATCTGGCCTAAAAATATATCTGTTAGTGCCTGGTGATTTCGACGCTCAGACAGAAACACCTCTAGGAATACCGTCACCGTCGCTTCGCAGTAAGCCTAGTCAAAACCGGGGAAGAGTTTCCGATTACATGACGTTTTATTATCAAAATGTCAGGGGACTCAAATCAAAAATTAACGATTTTTCCAATGCCGTGCATTCACTTGACTCTGATATTGTATTTATTACTGAGACATGGCTCGATAATAGTGTACACGACGCCGAGTTATTTTCTCCAAAACTATATTCAGTCTATCGAAGAGATAGGAAAACATTTGCTGGTGGTGTTCTCCTAGCAATTAAAAGTTGTATTGAGTCTTATCGTATTCCACTATTTGAGTGTGAATGTGAAATGCTATGTGTTAAAGTTTTATATAAATCATATCCATTATTTCTATTTTTAAATTATTTTCCACCTAAGACCTGCGACTCGGTGTACATGTCGTTCTTCAAACTCGTTGAAAGTTTGTATTTTGCTAATAAAATAAAAAATGTTTTGCTTCTCGGTGATTACAACCTCCATAGTGCCTCTAAGGAAATAAATAACTACTTTATATATTTTTTATCTGTCTGCCAGTTCAGTCAACTAAATGCTATCCCGAATAGCAATGGCCGTTTCCTGGACTTGGTGCTATCGAATTTACAACCTGGCAGCGTGAGTGTGACGGCAGCCTCCTTCGAGCTGGTTAACGTGGACGGCTATCATCCGCCTTTAGATATATGCGTGACTGTCCACCGAGGGCGTACTCAGTGGCACACGAGCGACATTTCCCCTAATACTCCCAGTCAACCTAACACATTATTTAGGAAAGGTTGGGATTTCAAACGTGGTAACTATAATTTATTATACGATCTCGCTTCTCATTTTGATTGGAGCATACTATACAGCATCAGTGATGTCAACGATTGTGTTGCTTATTTCTACAATGCAATCTATGATATATTCGATAGCTGCATTCCACAATACAAGCGGAAAGCTGTGGCCGGGAGGTATTCTTATCCTCTTTGGTTCACTGCTGATATTATCCGCGATATTAGAATTAAATCTTATAACCATAAATGCTGGAAACGGGACCATTCACTTTCTCATAGAGAGAAGTTTGTAGAATTACGATCTAGCATCAAATATAATATTAAAACAGCATATAATAATTATATTCGCAGTATTGAGGATTCGATTACAGAGGACAGTTCTCGCTTCTGGGAGTACATTCGCAGTCAGCGCGCAACCTCTGGAGTGCCCCTGAAAGTGACGTATGACGGGGCTGATTACTCTGGTGCCGGTGCCGCTGACGCTTTTGCAGATTACTTCTCATCTGTTTTTATTCAGAACGCGGTGACCTTAGATGCCGCCCGCGTGCAAGCCAGTGTAGAGCCGTGCGATGCGTACGCTTCCTGCATCAACATTCGCACAATATCGCGCAAAGATATTCAATTTAGCCTTAAAAAATTGAAATCTTTGCGTACTATCGGCCCCGATGGAGTTCCACCGTACATTGTCAAAGCGTGTGCAGAATATTTTATAAAGCCTCTCACACATATTTTTAACCGTTCCTTGGAATCTGCCACGTACCCCAGTATGTGGAAGATTTCTAGGGTCGCACCCGTTCATAAAAGTGCCAACAAGGGCAAAGTGGATAATTACAGGCCTATAGCGGTGTTATCCGTCTTCCCTAAACTATTTGAGACAATACTCCATCGGGATATTTACACCCAAGTGTGTGGAAGGCTGTCGGACGCCCAGCACGGGTTTCGTCCGAGTCGGTCCACCACTACCAACCTTTCCGTCTTTACTTATTATGTGGCAAATGAGCTGGACACTAAACCAGGAAGCCAGGTAGATGTGGTGTATCTGGATTTCAAAAAGGCTTTCGACAGAGTGGACAATGATGTCTTACTCAAAGTACTCGCTGCTGCGGGTTTCTCGAGTAATCTGCTGAGTTTTTTTGCTGATTACTTGAGAGATAGGCAGCAGTATGTGAAACTTGGACTTTTTGATTCTAAGGTGTACCACACCTGCTCTGGCGTGAGTCAGGGGTCAAACCTCGGGCCTTTGCTGTTCAATCTCTTTGTTAACGATCTAAGTAAAGTAATCGTGTCAGCAAAATGTTTAATGTTTGCCGATGATATTAAATTGTACATGTCCACTGGAACTGCTGAGGCCTGCAAGCTTTTCCAGCGTGATATTGATGCCGTCTGGTCTTGGAGCCAGAATAAAAATCTCTCATTCAATATATCCAAATGTTCAGTGATGACATATACTAGATCGACCGCACCTCTGATGTATGATTACTCCATCACTGAAGAGGTGCTAACTAGGGTTGAGAAGGTAAAGGATCTAGGAGTTCTCTTTGATTCCCAGCTTACATTCAAGGAGCACATTGCTGATTTGTCCAAGTCCTCTTTTAAGCTACTAGGATTTGTTATTCGCAACCTAAAGCATTTTCACAATGTACGGGTTATGCATACATTGTATAATTCAATTGTGAGAAGTAGATTAGAAACGAATGCAGTTATATGGAATCCACATCAGGATCATTATATCACTATGTTGGAAAAAATTCAAAAATGTTTCTTACGCTTTATATATTTCAAGCAGTACGGATATTATCCGTACTTATACCCTACTAGTTTTCTACTAGGCATGGTGGGCTATAACTCTCTTAAGTTGCGTAGAGAAATGCTCGCCATGGCCTACGTTTTCAAGCTGATCCGGGGAAGAGTTGATAATCCTAGCATGCTAGCGAAGGTTTGTCTCTTTGTTCCGGACAATTATAATCGTGCTCGCACTCATAATCTATTTGCGGAGCCGTCCTCGCGCACCAACCTAAGTCGATGGAGTCTGCTTACCCGTGCTTTGCGTCACATAAATGCGCTATGTTCGACAGCGGCAGACTTTGATATTTTTACAGCGAGCCCGCATCTCTTCAAGGTGTGGGCATTGCGCTACTTGTTTATGTCAGAATAAAATAAATTGTTTTCACTCTTTTTGTACCGTAAGTTTGTAAGTTTTTTAACATGATTAATGCCTTATTTGTATTTAATGCTTATTTAAACATGTTGTGTATGTACTTGTAAGAATTCTATTATTTTTTAAATTTATGTGTATATTGTATATCAACGGATTGGTATAAACTGTTAAGTTGATCTGCTAATGAAATAAATAAATAAATAAATAAATAAATAAATAACACTGCACAGTGGGCATATTCGCCAAAATATTCCAAAATGCCGGTCAATATTGCGAAAGCAACGGAAATTGCCCGATTGTCTAAAAATTAAACAAATAGTCTAAAGTAATGTACTTCTAAAGACACGACAGGGTTTTTGAGACATATTGCGATCTTTACACCTATTGCATCTCAAATATTTTATACTTTTAAAGAGGGTTAAGGGTATCAGCGAGGTGAAATAGAAAATATTTTTCAATATATACCAAAATTAAAAGGAAGTCGAGCAGAAAAATATTTATATCTTTAAATATGCAATATGACAGGTGGAAAGTCGGCAAGAGAGTGGCGAAAAAAAGGTTTTTGAATCTTATTCGTATCTATTGAGATTTTTTTCTTCATTTTGTAAATAAATAGAACTACTAGATAAATTGGCCTCAATTCCGTTTAATCGTGACCTATGTATAATCGGAAATTAGTTCATGTAAACGAGACAGGGTAATATGTTAGAATAAAGAATTATTATTATTAGAATGGAATGTGAGATGAACTGTTGGCACTTATTACTACACAGCATTAAAACTACCCACCGAAAATAAATTGGCTAAATCTAAGATTGCACAAAAAGTGTTTAACTTTACTAAGGTTGCTAAATATTTAACATGTTGTTTTGACGCTTGAAAATCGACGATTCAGTTCATATCCCACTTTAACTTTTTACCCTGTCTCTTTTGCATTAACTAATGTCCAATATTAGTTTTCGCTAATATTAGACTTTTCTAAATACAATTTTTAGTTCAATTTCGAAACGTAATCGAGCCCATAAGGTAGATGAAATATTTTTCAAAAAGTGACGTCTCTTAACAGAATTTCTTGGATAATTATGTAGATATTAACAGCAACATCGATTGCTGTCGTGAATTCCTTCCTCGAGTAATTTTCATTTTGTGAAAATTTTCTCGTGGACAGAAATGGCAATGGCGTGCATAGCGTTCCTCCCCGCGAAGACGTTAGCGACGTCGTGAAAGTAAATAATGCTATAAAACGAAATTCTCCAACAACTCGTAAAACGTCGCCACCGCCCGCTACTGCTAGCACCGTGCTCCGTTCGGTCATTTTTCGTGCCTATTCAAGTACACCTTATACGGGCATTTAATATTATTTGTTACGAGTTGAGAAGCGATACGAGCTAGTAATAATAAAGTGGTGTAAATTCGCTAGTGTAAAAGAGAAAAAATCGGTTGTGTCACCACAAGATCTTCCCGGCAAGTAAACAAGTCCCTCACTCCCCCACGGCTAGCTCAACCTTCCCCCGCGCGACAATTCGTAATATTGGCACGTAGTATACTTCTAGTATTTTCCAAAAATGTAGTATCTTCTTAAATATGGCCTACTATACATATTATTTGTGTCGTTTGTATACAAGATATTCCAACCCAAATGTCCATGATTCCGGTCTAACAAGGTATATGTGTACCGAATTTCTTTAATATTTCAAGATTAAAGTATGACTATCGAGCCCTCTGGTGGACCGATTTCAAATACAATTTTTCAACACTTGCCATGACCAAATGATGGCTTCATGCCAAATTTCACCTCAATCGGATGCAAGGTTTAGGCGCTATCGTGGATAATTACACACACACACACACACACACGCAGAACCTCACAAACAGACTTTAGTCTGGAAATGGCTCTAATCGTCTGAGGGGGGGGGGGCATAATAGATATTTCCGTGTTCATGACGATTTTTTATGGCGTTCACAATACTTTCAGTTGAGCCGGGAAAGTAAAAATGTGGTATAAATTATTAACCACACATTTTGATACGGACTAACACTCAGTTAGAAGTTAGTAATTAGATAAAATCGCCTGTATTCCGTTTTAGATCCTTATTTAGGGTCTAAAGTGCTCTAATACGCAACCTAATATTCAACTGATATTTTGGTATTCTCTTTAGAGTTCTATGAGGAACTACCTTAAACATAGCCTATTTACCCGAAAAATGCTATAACCCCACTTTTACACCATTTCATATTGCATTTCTACACTGTCATTACAGATGTAGCTAAAATTGAGTTTTCCGGGGCTAATTTAAGAATGGTGGAAAAATGAGCATTTCTCTCTTAAAAATGAGCAATTTTCTCTTTGTTGTAAAAATAAATTTTAATTAATATGATAACCGAGAAATAACCGCAACATCAGATGTTTTTATATAAAAATATTCTTCCTAATTCCGTTCCTTCTCAGCGCCTAAAACGGGCTTATCGGGGTTTAAAATTGCATTGATATGAAAATAACAAAAGAGTAATAACTTAGTAATTAGTTACGCAAGCTAGTCATTTAAAGAAATACAACAAGAATATAAACAAAGCTTCTTATCACGACACGTTTTTCTCAACGTACGGCGTGTTAGCCGCGCCGGCTAACACGCCGTTATATATATATATATATATATATATATATATATATATATATATATATATATATATATATATATATATATATATATATATATATATATATATATATATATATATATATATATATATATATATATATATATATATATATATATATATATATATATATATATTGTAATGTTTGGGGGTCCTACATATTTAGATTTCTATAAAGTCGTACGTAGTACGATAGGCCCCAACATTGCCGGCGAAATGTCGTCGACATAATTCGCCGTACTTTAAACGTCCCTATTCGGTGACGGCGGTCGCGTGCGCAGACCGGAGAGAATCCGTATTCACTTGTCCCGGACATCTCCTACGAGAAGTGGCTCCCTTCCTTTGGCGTGAGTAAATTTCTAGTACTAAAGTAAATTATAGGACTCTGGCTTAGACCATCCTTTCTTGTTTTCTAGAGGGTTTTTATTTCTTATTGGCTTGGATTATCGCCTCCACTATCAACTGTAACATCAATTGAGAATTCGCCGCCGCAAAGACTATCTACGCGCGACGGCGATTGAATTCAACCACGTGCTCGCCCTTGACGGATGTACCATACCCATATAATTCTGAGGACGAAAGTATCCGCCCGACGTAGCAGCAAAGCAGATAGAGTTTCGACCAGCAGGCTGATGCAGCACGTGTACGCCGCGGATTCAGTCAAGGTACAAGTACTCCGATTTTATGTGAGGTCTAGGCAACTCTTTAGTTTTCCTCGAAGGTTCCGAATTTGATATAATAGAGGGGTGTAAAACGGGGCAGGGGCGTAAGGCTCAAAATACCCTGAAGCTAAGGACCCGGTGAGAAACCGGATAATGATACCAATTTTCAATCAAGGCATAGTAAAAGTAATCCATTAAAATATTTCAAAATTAAGACAAATCAAAAAGTCTAAAATAATTAAAGGTTACTAGAAAATTATCTGCCGCGTGTCGCGCGGCGAAAAAGGTCAAAAAGTACATCAATGGTCGTGTCAATTATCAAGCGTGTCGATTATCTAGGGTATCTAAGTAAATAAATTGTGCTACTTAAAAATGTCAATATTAATAAACTAAAAATAATAATCATTGTAAAACCTTAAAAATCAACTTAGTATGATTTAATTTTGAATCCGTCTTTATCATCGCCATCTGCGAGATATACGAGAGTATTAATACTGTGTAATAATATTATAAAAATTAATATTAGGAATCTGGAAGGCGTTTTTGCGAAACTTTATAAAATAACCTTTGATCCCGCATTTAGGGAAATAAACCTTTAATTTCGAAAATACAGTTTTTCTCATTTGAACGGGAAGAAGTGCGACTCCTTAAAGGTATAGAACACGCCAAGTCGGCCACCAGCGCGTATTCTAATACCAGCTATTCACCACCCACCCCTTCCGCTGAGCGAACCGGATAGCTGAGCTGGTGGCTTAGGACTTAGGCAGCGACACTGGAGGATTTCCTCAGTGTCTGCACAGGGAAAAGAACTGGGGACGTGCGATAGGTGGGGAAGCCTCTCGAGAGGACCTGGGTATGGCGCCCGCTCGTCCCTAGGACGGGATTCTAAGACATTGCCTACGATAGCAATATTACCCAGGCCCCCTCGAGACGCAGGAAGAAGAACGCGCGTCCCGAGAACTTGTTGCCGGACTCCACCAGGGTCGCACCACCTCATCAAGGTGAGGAGCCCGGACCACTGCATAAAATGGCGCCTCAACGTAGGGCCACGTTTTTTTTAAAAATGCATTTTGTCAAAGACATATTATGTAATCCTAAAACGGTTTCAAGTATATTCGCGTTGGTCGCAATTTTGTGCGGTAGCGCATAAATTGCCGCCTCAACGCGGGGCTAAGTTTTTTTTCCAAATATATTTTTTCAAAAACATACAAATTTTTTCATAAATATAGTAATCACAATAAATTGGCGCTCCAACGTGAAACCAGGTTTTTTTATCAAACCTACTAATTCATATATAAAATATTGTATAATCTCTAAATAAGTATCAATAGCGTTGGTCGCAATTTTGTGCGGTAGCACATAAAATGGCTCCCAACATGGGGCAAAAATTTTTTTAAAAAAAAAAGATATATTTTCCTAATTTTTCCTATTTTTCTATAGAACCTAGCTCTTTTTAAAAAGTAAAAATTTTTCTGTCCAGTATTATTTTTTCATAATATCAGAATTACTGTAAAATAAAGTGTACCTCAAATATAAAATCTACCCAGTAAAATATAAAATCATACCCAGTAAAATACATTCCGGCGGTTCCATACGGAAACCGGTATATCTTATATGCAATACGTCTAAACATTATTCCCAAAACAGTATACCTCGCAAGATGGAACAGAATTCTATAAAATAATCATAAGTGTTAAATAATTTTATAGTGCTATTGCCAAAATAGGGAATTTTTTTATATATAATATGGCAAAAGTACAAAGTTGAAAATAAAATGATATAACCCTATTATACAAAATAATTTGAAGTAACGATATTTTTCATATGCCTACATTAATAATCATGTTCTGTAACACAAATAAAATGTCTATGTAAAGTGCGATTAAAATAAAACTCGCAGCGGAGAAAGTGGGCGAGGGCTCGAATAAAAATAAACCGGTTCCGAGATAACGATATCGAGATCGGACAACGCACGGCGCGGTTATAGGCGCACACAGCGAAGTTCTACCGTCAAACGACGCATCGAATATTACCGATTAGGATAGCGACAACGGAATAATCAAATTACAGGAATGCGAGCGTACGACGAGTAGGTACATACCGGCAACCGCGGAAAATAAAATACGGCGCTCCGGCCAGATAACACCGTCATGAATAATATGCACGCATAGGACATTGGAATGATAGATAAAAAGTAGATATGCCGCACTTTGATAATAAAATAAATCAATAAATAATATTAGTAAGAGTAAAGGGGTAAATAATAAAGGAGCAATGTATAAGAATATTACTTAAAAACAAATAATAAGTTGCTATAAAAATAAAATAATAGAATAAAATTTTTTTTTCGGAAATTAATCTTGTTAAATAAGGGGGACTTTGAAATTTTCAAAATTAGTTGGAAAAATTAAGACTTAAGGGGACTTACAACACTTAAATTTTTTTTAAATTTCAATTTTTTTAAGAAATGAGGATTTAGGAAATGCTTAGAAGTTTGGAATACTGAAAATAAGGATGAAGGTGTTGTAGTAAATTTGTTTCTTGTACATTTATTTTTAATATTGTGTATATTTGGGACTTAGACGTTTGAACTTATGTAATTTTTCACAGGTGTCTACATTTCGATTTTTTAAAAAAATTTTTTGACTATCACATACTCATTGCTTAATTTAACTGTGCCAAGGTAAGGCATTTTATTGGGATCTTAGATGGGCGTTCCATGCACCGTTTGGCTATATCCCGAAGGACGGTGAACCCTTGCACGTAAACAACGCGTTCGAACACTCGAAAGGCCTCGAGACGCTAGCAGAAACGTATGACGTGGTACAGCAAAAAATCCTCGAATCTTTTCAAACAAATGCACAGCGTTACAATCTACGGCGAAAACGAATTGAATATAATGTTGGTGACATAGTGTGGGTAAGACAGCACTACCTATCAAAAAAGGCGGAATTTTTCTCGAGCAAACTGGCCCCGAGATTCCTAAAATGTAGAGTTGCGGAAAAGAAGTCAGCTGTGGCCTACGAGCTGGAGGATATGGCAGGAAAGCAGAAAGGGCTTTTCCACATCAAAGATATGGTCAAGGCAGATTGACGTCTATAAAAGTCCACTCCATAAGGAGTAAAACAATACGGAGAAACGCACTCATGGGCGCAAAGGCGAAAAATCTTGAATAAAATGGCAAGGGTTAAAAGAGCACATAGCAAAGCATACATAAGTCACTTAATGTAAAATCAAAAATTATATCCTGAGTAATGTCTAAAATCACATCTTGAAATAGTTCCGAAAGCTCCACAAAATAATAATATTAAAAGCGGTAAAATTGAAAATAATAAATAGGTCAAATCAGTATTACAGGGTTAAAAAAATAAAAAATAAAATTTGTGTTAAATTTGGTTAAAAATAAAATATTATAAAATATAAAATATAAATACTATCCTGACAACTAAAATTAAAAGTAAAACATAAATAAATAAATAAATAAATTTAGTAAATTTAAAATGTAAAATATAGCACAAAGAGACACGAAGGTCCATAACACCTCCTCTGGGAAAATGGTGGATATAGGCGAAATTTATTATTTATGAATTAGATATTTTATTTTTTATTTTTTAAAACGTTCACTAAGCCGGCTAAACCGACTTAGTAATCGCTTATACATTCTAGAATCTGTAGAAATGGGTTAGAAATAAAAATTAAAATCCCGAAATAAGTAATTAAAAAGTAGCAAGCTAATATGTAGCTGAAATCGCACGGCATATTACTGACATTAGCGCAAAACTGTCCGGAGTATAAAATAAATAATAATAAATATGATGATTGATGGAAAGCGTGCTGAAATAATGCACATTAGGAGTTGAGGCTCTCCTACACAAGCCCAAAAGCTTCAGACGGGAGAAATAAAACTATATATATATATATATATAAAATAATATTATGTATTTCGAGTAAAGAGGGAGAACGGCGGCCAATACATAAGTATGCCATCAAACCGTATCTTTACCCTGCTTTGTTTAGGAGAGGTACAGTGGGACGTCTAGCGAACTGAACATTGATAATTCCTCGAATAACGGGCACTCACCTAAAAAAAGAAAATAAGAATATAATTAAACCGGCAGTAAAATTTATTTAAAAGACCAATGCATGACGTGCAGTAGGAGGGTCGAATTATAATATTAATAACTAGGGAATATAGCGCATAATTATGTAAGTTCAGTAGCCAAAACCTTTCCCTTATGCTTCTTTAAATAACGAATTTTGGAAAACATGAAAGTCAATAAAGACACATAATATTAATTATGAAACATGCTGTATTTTTATAAATTATTTGGATGCACTAAACTTTATAAACAAAGTATGAAAAGAGAATAAAAGGTGATACTGAATAAGAAGAATGAAAAGTTATGAATAATCCGAAAGAGTGAATATAAAATTTTAAAACACCATGTAGTATACAAAAATAGCATATAAATAATATAATGAAGATTGAGACGTCATGTAAACTAAAATATAATTATCGGTTCGCACGGGCAAACAATGCGACCCGAAGGAGAAACATAGCCCACAGCCCGAGGGCTATGATTTTCCATTTCCATCAAGAAGCGGTCATTAAGACCACCTTGCTATAAAAAATCGACCACAAACAGCGATTTGGCAAGATCTAGATTTCATTCATATTTTTCCCAGACCGAAAAACAACAAAACTATGAAAATAAAAGGTTAAAGAATAATTTAAAAAAATATATAATTAAATACAAGCTTAATACGTTAAAAAACCGCAGCAATGTAACTAAATAAAAGTCATATAAATGATCTGATAAATAATAAAATGCAACACTGCGAGACGTAGGCAATAAAATAAGTTGGGTGATAAACTTGGACAATTTGCACGATCATTGATGGAACTACTGAATGAATAAATACTGATGGATATAAAGTTTGAAGTTATAAATAACATTTCTGAAAATATAAAACCTGAAATAATCTGATAAATAAAATAATTATTAAAAAAATAAATATGTATACCGATAAGGGGTCGCGGGAGTTTGAAACACTGCCAGTATACCCCGATAATCGGAAATAAAACCTGTTTTGAATAAACTATGAACAATAAAACTACTAAATAATGTAACGTGACTAAGCACGGTGAAGATAAAATAGAATAATGTAAAACTGATGATGGGATATTATTAACTACAATATTGAACTATACAAATGTAAAGAACATAATAAAGTGATTAATATAACGGATGAGGAACTTAAAAAAAGTAAATGAGACTACATAAAAATGACAATTAATGTATAACAAGGAGCGGAGCTATAAAATAGGTGGCGGAGGCGAACAAAATAACCTATCTCTTAAAAACAAAACCCTGCCAAAGGAAAGATGCCAAAAGAAAATTGCCAAGGAGAAATAGTTTTAGAAATAACCCATTATATCAAAAAAAAAATTAATATTAAAAAAAATAAATAAATAAATAAATAAATATTTAAAAAAAAAAAAAAAATTTTAAAGAAAAAATTATAAATAAATAAATTTATAATAATATAGAGCTTAAATTAAAATATATTAGTTTTAGGAAAAGACGGGACAAGTCATAGGATAAGTAGCAAGTAAATATTAAAAAGTAGTTATAAGTATACTGTTCTATAAATAAAACATGTCATAGTTATAAAAGGTAACGGGTAACAATAAGTTTTTCTTGTTTTTATTAGATCTTTCTGGGGAAAATAGAAGAGTAACTGCATTTAATTACTACACTTAATAATATTTTTGGTATTAATCTGTTTTTGTTAAATAATAAGTCTACATAATAATATTAAAATAAAACACGGGAGTCGATACAGAGTAAAATAGAAGTAATAAAATAAATACTACTATTGTAGAAACATGGAAATAGAACATTTTAAAAAAAATAATAGAAAGTTGATATTGACATTGTGAATACATTGGGAGTTATTAAAAAGTAAATACTTGAAAATTCATAAATTGGGGAAAAAAATTAAATTTAAAAAGGGGAATAAATTGAAAACTAAAGGGGTGGCTTTACCAAGAAATGGAACTTGTCCTTGAGAACCTCAAGAACCAAAATATTACCGAGATGTCAAACACCAACCCACACACACCAGAAGATCAAGTAACTCCTAGATACTGCTGCTGTTTTTTTCTAAATTTCAGGACGCGGGGTGAGCGTTGAACCATACTGGCGAAGGACGGGCAAACACATATAACAACAAACATGCAAGGAGCTGACAGCGACGAAACCACTATAATAAGAAGGAGAAACGCTGCCAGAGAGAGTGACGGCGAGTACGAGAAAACGGAAGAGTACTATTCCGCAGCCGGCGATAAGGTTTATTGATATAAATTAGACATTCAATGAGTGACAGCTTAATCAAAATTCGAGTTTGCATGAAAGTTTAAAATAGACGCTTTAGAGTGCACAAAAGTCCCGTAATGAAAAACTCGCGTATGTGTTCACAAACTAGTCTCCTCCGTGTCCGAAAGGAAAATTCCAAAGGAAAATTAAGCTATCTTGGTGAAAGGTTGAAGTGGCAAGAAATGGACAGAACAATTTTTAGTATAATAAGTACATGTAAATTAATGATAAAGTTTATTTTGAAGATTAATAACTAAAGATTGGTGGTTATTACCACATATGTTAAAAAGTTGTAATAATTTTTCTTGCTGATGTATAAAAATGTAATATATTGTAATTGTTTAATCATACTAAAGGATATTGTTAAAGAATATGTAAAATGTAACTTCAAGATCTTTAAAGAAAGGTTGGAAATGTAAAATTAAAATAACTATATAAAGAAAATATTTAAAGGTTTATGGTAAAGGACACGATCGTTGATGGTACTATATAAAAGAAAACTAATTAAATAACTTAACAATCTAAAAATATAAATACATATAAAGAAAGTTTGAATAAATAATAAAATATTGACTATGATATAATTGAAAAAGGACAGCTAAGTTTTCAATGAGATAATACTGGAGTATAATTATAGAAAAGTCATAATTTATAGACGCTAATGGTATAGCTATGAAGGTTGGAATTAGGGATATAGGTGAATTTTCTTATATTTTTCCACTGATAGGTCAGCATTTTCCGCTCGATTTTGGATTTTGTTTTTGGTTTAGGCGTTGTCCCTGTTGTTGGATTAGGGTGCACGAGGTCGCGCACGACGTTCACTAGCCGGCGTTGTAATGTTTGGGGGTCCTACATATTTAGATTTCTATAAAGTCGTACGTAGTACGATAGGCCCCAACATTGCCGGCGAAATGTCGTCGACATAATTCGCCGTACTTTAAACGTCCCTATTCGGTGACGGCGGTCGCGTGCGCAGACCGGAGAGAATCCGTATTCACTTGTCCCGGACATCTCCTACGAGAAGTGGCTCCCTTCCTTTGGCGTGAGTAAATTTCTAGTACTAAAGTAAATTATAGGACTCTGGCTTAGACCATCCTTTCTTGTTTTCTAGAGGGTTTTTATTTCTTATTGGCTTGGATTATCGCCTCCACTATCAACTGTAACATCAATTGAGAATTCGCCGCCGCAAAGACTATCTACGCGCGACGGCGATTGAATTCAACCACGTGCTCGCCCTTGACGGATGTACCATACCCATATAATTCTGAGGACGAAAGTATCCGCCCGACGTAGCAGCAAAGCAGATAGAGTTTCGACCAGCAGGCTGATGCAGCACGTGTACGCCGCGGATTCAGTCAAGGTACAAGTACTCCGATTTTATGTGAGGTCTAGGCAACTCTTTAGTTTTCCTCGAAGGTTCCGAATTTGATATAATAGAGGGGTGTAAAACGGGGCAGGGGCGTAAGGCTCAAAATACCCTGAAGCTAAGGACCCGGTGAGAAACCGGATAATGATACCAATTTTCAATCAAGGCATAGTAAAAGTAATCCATTAAAATATTTCAAAATTAAGACAAATCAAAAAGTCTAAAATAATTAAAGGTTACTAGAAAATTATCTGCCGCGTGTCGCGCGGCGAAAAAGGTCAAAAAGTACATCAATGGTCGTGTCAATTATCAAGCGTGTCGATTATCTAGGGTATCTAAGTAAATAAATTGTGCTACTTAAAAATGTCAATATTAATAAACTAAAAATAATAATCATTGTAAAACCTTAAAAATCAACTTAGTATGATTTAATTTTGAATCCGTCTTTATCATCGCCATCTGCGAGATATACGAGAGTATTAATACTGTGTAACAATATTATAAAAATTAATATTAGGAATCTGGAAGGCGTTTTTGCGAAACTTTATAAAATAACCTTTGATCCCGCATTTAGGGAAATAAACCTTTAATTTCGAAAATACAGTTTTTCTCATTTGAACGGGAAGAAGTGCGACTCCTT
The DNA here is from genome assembly GCA_944548615.1 of Micropterix aruncella. NCBI lineage: Eukaryota > Metazoa > Arthropoda > Insecta > Lepidoptera > Micropterigidae > Micropterix > Micropterix aruncella. The sequence goes on along the minus strand of CALYMY010000173.1, from coordinate 7,507 downwards.
AAAGGTATAGAACACGCCAAGTCGGCCACCAGCGCGTATTCTAATACCAGCTATTCACCACCCACCCCTTCCGCTGAGCGAACCGGATAGCTGAGCTGGTGGCTTAGGACTTAGGCAGCGACACTGGAGGATTTCCTCAGTGTCTGCACAGGGGAAAAGAACTGGGGACGTGCGATAGGTGGGGAAGCCTCTCGAGAGGACCTGGGTATGGCGCCCGCTCGTCCCTAGGACGGGATTCTAAGACATTGCCTACGATAGCAATATTACCCAGGCCCCCTCGAGACGCAGGAAGAAGAACGCGCGTCCCGAGAACTTGTTGCCGGACTCCACCAGGGTCGCACCACCTCATCAAGGTGAGGAGCCCGGACCACTGCAATATATATATATATATATATATATATATATATATATATATATATATATATATATATATATATATATATATATATATATATATATATATATATATATATATATATATATATATGTATATAAATATATATATATATATATATATATATATATATATATATATATATATATATATATATATATATATATATATATATATATATATATATATATATATATATATATATATATATATATATATATATATATATATATATATATATATATATATATATATTGGATACGCCGGATTTAAATATATATAAATTTCGCATTTAGTAAAACGGCTGCTGTATCAATATTAAATATGCCTGCGCGATTTACTGAATTGGTTTCTAAATTCTCATTCCGATAGTGCATCTCCTTTTCCTATCCCCTCTCGTTAACTGAAGGAAAAAAGAAGCAGAACGTCGCCGGCGAGTCAGTCTATCACCGATTGTGTTCGCTTCGATACCGCCCGCGAGACGTCCGCCGCCGCGCACCTGCGTTGTAACCCGCTTTTAAAACCCGCAAATAAGAACATTTAGTGCTCGTGAAATATATATATATTTGACAATTAAATCACCGCCGCGCTGTGAAGTGACTTGAGAAGCTGATTTACGAAGCTGCAAACGGACATTTAATAAGGTAAACGAGATCCCATTTTTCCAAACTATTCTATACCAAAGTACCGCAAAATACAGTTCACTAACCCTTTTATTCCTAAATTAAAATCCCCGCGCTACCATTTGATGGCCCTACGATCCGGATAAAAGCCAATTCAGTATATTATCATATTATTTGTTTAAAGTTTCAGTTTATATCAAAATCGTTTCAAACGGGGTTTCGTTCATATAAATAATTGTACTGATTTCGCAGTTCGTTTTCACATATTAATTTATTGTAAATTTATAAAAAATATATTATATATAATATTAAATATTTATATACATATATTTATAAAAAAGTAATAATTTAACTGATTTATTCAGCCGCTTTTATTATTTGCACCGCTCATATATTGTATACCGCTCATATCTTGCTTGACAACCGCGCTAATTGCCTGTATGTCTGTTTGGTAATTATTTATCGAATCAATATGTAGGTACAATTTATTTCGTTATAATAAAATATTACTTGCGTATAGGTATATTTAATAATTAATTTATTTGTACTAAAATATTATTTGAGTATATATTGCTTGAATATATTTAGGTATTTTATTTATTCGCGCCGCTAGCCTGTATATAGGTTTTAATTAATAATTGAAACTATATAAAGGTAACCGTACACTATACTACTGTATTATTTTGTTTGGCATATAAATAAACATAAAATTCCTTGTTTCACTATAATAACAGTTTATCTAATTAGTTTTTCTGTGATCTGTCTTCTGCAATGTCGGAGAGAAGGTTAAAATTATTAATCGCAAAGAAGGAAGAATTGTACTTTCGCTTAAGTAGTATTGCAAATCATGCAAACGAAGTTGACACATCGGACCTTTCAAAGGAAAGTTTTTTGAACGAGTTAGAGTCACTCGAAGAATTAAAGAGTAAATTTGAGCTAATTTTAGATGAAATAAATAGCATCGAATTAGAATTGAACCCTAAATACGCTATTAACTACCAACCGCTTTCATCATTCGATGATTTATATTGTCGTATAAAACGAGTCGCAAAAACTTTATCTTTTAAGGAAATAAAGCCACAAATACCTCAACGCGATAGACCGAAATTGCCTGCCATACAAATACCAGAATTTAATGGTGAAGTTAAAAACTGGCCATTGTTTTATGCTAGTTTTAAAAATACTATACACGAAAACCCGGGTTTGGCTGATTCTGAAAAACTCTATTATTTAATCGGTAAATTGACCGATAAAGCCCGTCTGGTCTGTGCAGGAATAAATCCGTCCCCTGAAAATTATTCTTTAATATTAAATGCTATTATTGAAAAATACGAGGATAAAAGACTTCTCGCTACGTCATATTTAGATCAAATATTTAATTTTAACCCGCTAGGCACTTAACATCCCTTGCGGGATATGTATGGCGGCCGGCTGAAATCCAAAACATCCCATACGGGATATCGCGCTCGCCGCTCAAGAAAATGTCGTTTAAATTTCGAAATGCGATTGTATATTCTATCGAATGATGCCATAATATAGCCAAATATGCCTTACTATGAAATTGCTCGATTGCCGCATGCGATGTTAGAAATATGAATTACTACATCCCTTACAAAATCGATGACCTCATTTCTGACGACAGTCGCGAAACGGCCCCCGCGGCGGCGTATAATTTCGCGACGTGTTTGTTTTGTGAATTGTTTTGTGTATATAAGTGAAGTGTATACCGGATAAAAGTAAGTAATTTCCATTTTTAAGTAGTTTAGGCCTTAGGATTAAACAATTTACACAGCCCATTTGCTGTTTTTCACGAATTTTCGAAGAAAACACTTTGGCAAAACCAAACGGCTCGCGAGAAATGGCCGTGTTTATTTTGTAATGTTTGTGAAATATCCCGTTATATCGCGAAACATGACGTAATGTCGCTTTAATTTACTAATAAAATAGGTATTGCTTCATTTACATCCTAAGTTATCACATAATTAGGCGTATTTTGAACATTATATGTTGTTTTCTAATATGGCTCGCGAAAATGAAACTTGTTTTGATAATTACTATGAGAGAAAAAAGTGCGATTTTCCATAGTTTTTCGATGAAATGTGACTCTTTGGAGTATAGTAATTAGTTATTAGACATATAATAAGTCTATGATAAGACAATATAATTGAAAAAATCTAACGAATTTTATATTATGGGCATTCAAAGTTTATTATTAGGTTCGGAAGTCGGAAACTCTCAAAACTTTAGATTTTTCTATAATATCAGACAAAGCTCAAAGTTCTGGTGTGATTTCTAAGAAGAAGTGATGTAGTAATAAAGTTATTTTGAAAGAATTTCATATAAAAAAATACCATAAGTAGTCACAAATTAAAAATTAAAAAAATTTTTTTTTACGAGAATACATACAATTTTTCTTGGCTGAATAAATAAATATTTTTTCCGTATTTTTGTATGCAAATAAGTAAAAAAAAAATATCGCTTTGGTAAAGCATTTAATAAAGAACATAACTGTATTTACAATTTTTGATATTTACAAAAACTGTATTTACAAAAAAATCGAAATGATTTTATAGGCGAGTTTTTTCAGTTTGCCAATTTTGTAATATTTATTCATTATTATCTTAATTGTTTTACGAGATAAGGTTATAATGTTTTATATGTCAAATTTCAATGCGATCATTTTTCTATTTATCTTTTTTTAATCCGATTAGTGGTTTATAAGTTATGATCGTTTTTCTCAAGGCCGTTGACTCGCGTCGATTTTTTGCGCGAATATGTCGCGCGCAAAAGTGATAGGTGAGTTTTTACCTCGCAACGTGAGGGGTTAAACCGCTTATTAACGCGTCGGTAAACGATCTTGAAAATTTTATTGATAAATTTGTTTCGTCCGTATCCGCTATTAAAAATCTTAAGTTCAGTGATCTAAGCGATTTTATTTTATTATATACAGAACTTAAAAAATTAGATTCGCATACAGCTCGCGCATTTGAAATGGAGAAACGTCATTTAGAGTTACCCACCTTTAATGATCTCGTTTTATTTTTGCGCGACCAAATTAAAATAATGCATAGAACACCCACTACCACATCGCCATCACAAATATATAAAAAACCAGATGTGGCAAATAAAAATAAAATTAATAAATTTACGCATTCTTACATTAATACTGAGACTTCGCTTGCGTCTTCTCAATCTCAGTGTTCATTATGTACTACGCGTCACGAACATCTATATAAGTGTTCGGGATTTCAAAAATTATCACCTAACGATCGCTTTAAACACGTTAAGATGAATCACTGTTGTATTAATTGTCTCAGTGCCAAACATCAAATTTATAATTGCAATTCAGATAGTCATTGTCGAAAATGCCAACGCAAACATCACACAATGCTTCATTTCGAAAATACCGCTCCCAATGCTGGAAACAGGGCGTACACTGCAGCAGCGACAGCCGTTTCGCGCGGCATAGACGCAGGCTTACCGTCTCGAGCGGACGATGTAGCTTTGTGTACGTTGTCAGCTGACAATAATGTCAGTAACTTTATCACTCCCGCTTTCACAACTGTTCTTCTCGCGACCGCCCGCGTCATAGTGGTTGACGCATGCGGCAACGAATGTTATGTTCGCATGCTATTAGATAGCGCTTCGCAAAGTAATTTTATAACCCGCGATTGTTGTACACGTCTTGGTCTGACATCTTTTAATCTACCCGCATGTACTCTCGTTAAAGGTATAGGAGGATCGGTGAAGCCTATACAAAGCTCTGTCCAAATAAAATTTTCTTCCCGCTTTAATAATGACGTCGGTTACGATGTCGACACTTTGGTTGTAGACAAAGTGACTGAACGCTTGCCCTCCGCCTCGGTCGACAGTTCCGCACTATGTAATTTTAATCATTTACCGCTGGCCGACGATTCATACGCAACTCCTGGTGACATCGATATGTTAATAGGAGCTTCTTTGTTTCCGCACCTCTTGTTACCTAGCAAGGTTCAAGGCCAAACCACAGGTATTTCTCCATACGCGTTAGAGACAGTTTTAGGCTACGTTATTCTAGGAACCGCACCCGCACTGGTGAACTCGTGTGTTACCGTTTCGTGCTGCGCCGTAGATCCTCTGGACAGTTTGGTCAAAAAATTCTGGGAAATGGAAGAAATAAATGGACTGCCCATTCTCAGCCCAGATGACAGAGACTCTGAGGAGATTTATTCTCGTACTACGACTCGTGACGAGACTGGTAGGTATTCCGTCGCTCTACCGTTCAAAGGAGACATATTCTCTTTGGGGGACTCCGCGCGTACCGCCGAGAGGCGATTTCTCTGTCTGGAGCGCAAATTACAAGCTCCTCCTACCTTGAGACAGGCCTATGATGACGTCATAAGAGAATACCTAGAAAAAGGTTATTTATCACCCGCCCCTCCTGACACGGAGGCGAACAAAGACCATCCCGCTTATATTATCCCGCATCACGGCGTCATTCGAGAAGACAAAGTGACATCGAAGTTACGCATCGTGCTCGACGCGAGCGCCAAAACAAGTACGTCTGTTTCGCTTAATGATATTTTATATAACGGCCAAAATTTACAAGGCAACCTCTTTGACATAATTTTAAATTTCCGCTTGTTTTCTGTCGCTCTTTCAGCAGACATACGACAAATGTTTTTGTGTATCGGCGTACAAGAGCGCGATCGCAGGTTTCAGCGTATATTTTACCGTTTTTCGCCCGCAGAACCGCTTCAAGTATACCAATTTAACCGCGTTTGCTTTGGGCTAAAATCCAGTCCCTTTCACGCATTGCGCACTATCAGGCAACTCGTCTCTGATGAAGGTGCTTCTGAGGCCTTCAGTCAGGCCACACAGACCATAGACAACGGTTTATATATGGATGACTATGTTTATAGTGTGCCGGCCGAAGATCAGGCCATAGATGTCGCTAGACAAATGATAGGATTGATGAAGGCAGGCCAGTTTGATCTTGTGAAGTGGACAAGCAATTCTCAGTCCGTTTTGTCGTCAATCCCAGAGTCACACCGTCTTATCGCAGTTAAGGAATTCGATATATCCGCGCTACATAAAGTTCTTGGCCTATGTTGGTCGCCCGCAACCGATTCTTTTACTATAAAAATTTCTTCGCCAGCTGAAACTTGCACCAAAAAGCGCCATACTATCTTGTGTCGCTAAATTATGGGATATTATGGGCTTCGTGGCTCCTGTTGTGCTATTCGCTAAGCTTCTTATTAAACAGCTTTGGCTCGAAAAGCTTGAATGGGACGATCAACCTCCCGCTCACATAATTAAGATATGGAATCGATTCCGCACCGAGCTTCCAATGCTCAATAAAATAAATATACCGCGCCACGTAGGTATCACGGTCGGTAGTGTTGTCACTGTTTTGGGGTTCGCGGACGCCAGCGAGAAGGCGTACGGGGGGCGTTGTATACCTACACGTTCACAATGAGGGACAACCAAACTCGGTCCATCTAGTCTGTGCTAAGTCCAAGGTGGCTCCTATGAGAAAGGTGGTTTCTCTCGCTCGGCTCGAACTCTGCGCCGCATTGATACTTTCAAAGCTCATGCGCATCGTTATTGATGTTTGCTCAGCTCGCCACCCCATTGGTGAAATTTACGCGTTCTCAGACTCGACAGTGACACTATGTTGGATTCACTCTTCGCCACACCGTTGGGACACCTTCGTTGCCAATAGGGCTTCAAAGATACACTCTGAATTGCCTCCTAATTGTTTTTATCACATACCAGGAGTGGACAATCCCGCTGATTGTCTCTCGCGCGGGCTCATGCCTGCTCAAATATTAAACCATCCGCTGGCCTATTGCTACGTTCAATGCGTCTACCGCTTTGTCTGACCCCCCTGAGGAGAAGGACTATCACTCTTGCTACTTTTGAGCAAGAAACTCCGGTCATCATAGCTCTGTCTAAACGTGTTTCATCTTGGAGTAAATTTTTACGCATTGCTGTGCATATTTACCGCTTTCTCAAAATATTACCGCTTCGCAATCATATAACCGCTTCTGACCTAGACTTTGCAGAGAATAGGGTTCTCCGCGAGGTTCAGTCATTTTATTTTTCGAATGAAATCGCATATTTGCGAGCTGGCAAGGCTTGTAGTCGCAGCTTCCAGCAGTTAAAGCCGTTCTTGCATGATGGGCTTTTAAAGGTCGGTGGTCGCTTATGCCATTCTGATCTCGATTTCTCACATAAACATCCTGTTGGATTTATTAGTTGATTATCATCACAAGTTCAACTGTCATGCTGGTCCTGACTTGTTGATGTCCATTCTACGTCAGAAATACTGGATTCTGTCCGCCCCGCAATTTAATACGTAGCAGGGTGCACAAATGCATGCCCTGCTTCCGGCTTCGCCCTAAGCCGAACTATCCGGAAATGGCTGATCATAAGTATTTTCGTGTAAAGCAATCCGCAAAGCCCTTCGCTCATACAGGCACGGATTTCGCTGGCCCTTTGAAGGTGA
>CALYMY010000172.1:0-72732 GCA_944548615.1 Micropterix aruncella | reverse complement strand
TATATATATATAATAATATATATATATATATATATATATATATATATATATATATATATATATATATAGTATATATATATATATATATATATATATATATATATATATATAATATATAGTATATATATATATATATATTATATATATAATATATATATATATATATATATATATATAATATATATATATATATATATATATATATATATATATATATATATATATATATATATATATATATATATATATATATATATATATATATATATATAAATGTATATATATTTATATATATTAAATTATTTATTTAAAGTTAAGCACGAGTTAAACATTCCTGCAGTATTACAAAATCTTAGTGTTCGTATCAATACCAAAAATTAAAGCACACTGCAGTATCTTAATAAATATATCAACACCGCTTAACTAGACCTAGGACTGTACTAAGGCGGGCGTACCAAAAACATATTTTACTTGTGCACACGTTTAGAAATAATTTATAAAACAAACAAAAAGAAATGTATTTGGGTACTAATAGGTAATTAAAAAATTATAAAATATCATTTTGAAGATTAAATTTAAGATTGAATTAAAATAAAAGAATTAGTTTAAAGTAGTCTAAAGTATTTCAAATTAATGAATAGCTGAATTATATTTGTAAAATTATTTTTTAAGAATGTTAGTAAAAATATAAAAATATAGTAAAAATTAAAAATCAATAGTCAATAATTTAAATAAACGATATAAATATTGTGAGGTTGTACTTTGTAACAAATAGATATTCTATTTCAATACAATATTTTATTGGATATATATTGGAATAGATATTCTATTTGGATAGAAGAATATTATATTCAATAAGATATTCTTCTATCCCAAAATACTCGTATAACATACCTATTCGTTTATGTTTGAATGAAATTTTATTTCCGGTCGGAATTGAATTGGATCGCTCTATATAAAACAGCCCTAAATCAACTGATATTGGGAGGATTGCTTTCCGAACCGATTTCAATAAAATAATGTATATCAGAGACATCGTTTGAAATTTAACACAAAGTGAAAATCCTGTAATACGCACACAACATGTGCATGTATAGATTGAGCCTTGTAAATAAAATATAGATTGTTCAAACTTGTGTAGATGCGAGTCTTATTGTACTGCCTACGCGCTACACTCCAGAAGCATATTTTTATAAAACTGGTATAGGATCACTTTGCCGAATGCCCTACTATTGATTATATAGTGGTATTGCATTGCTCAACTCGATTATACGATTTGGCAAACCTTCTGAAACGGCGAAATGCAGGTGGCGCATTGACGGCCAAACTAATAGCAATTATCAGTGTTAATCTATCGAATCTATCGCATTTTTTTATTAAGGCTGATTACATCACAAAATAAACGGAGATATAAAATGCCATTTATTAGTCAATCAAAATTTATGGTGCGTAATTATTACGTATTGAAACATGTATACCCAATTACAAAGGACATCTTTATGTAAATAATATTAACATAATAAGATATAGGTATGATTTATAAAAATCGTTTATTATTATTATTATTGTATACCGTATAGGCGTGTTTAGAGCGCAATCTACAGAGTGCCGCCATACTGTTATACCACGAAAGTCGTCATATTGAACCTAACAATAGAAAATTAAACAATTTTTTAAACTATTTAAACGTTTTATACTACAATCATGATTGCCAAATTGTAGTACGACGTTGATTATTCTAATACGCTATATAATCAACGATGCTAGTATTCTTGTACTGCCTACGCGCTACACTCCATAAGCACTCTTTTGCATAAAACTGGCATATGATTACTTTGTCGAATGCCTACTAAAGTCACAAAAAAAAATGTCATTTGGGCGCATCGTTTTCGCTACACAAATACCTACCAAACAAAGTCATACGCCTCCCTGTTATTTTATCAGGTTATTATGTTAACCCTCCGCCGGCTCCGTAAATTGAATGTAGTCTTGCGAACAGGCGCCTTTGACCCTCGCTCTCTTGCCAGCAGCGGGTCGCCGCAGAAGGGTTGCCATTTTTATAGCCCGCAAAACGATAATGTTTCGAGTGCCATTCAAGCGCAATGGCAACGGGACGGGTTACGTAATAATTTTGTTGGTGTAATTTATTGCTAGGCTGTAAGTGCCGCAGTGGGCCAACTGTGGTATTTTTGCAACCACCGCCTGTGCTGTCAAAACAATAACTAAAGGGCACAAACCATTAGCCCGTGTTCCATGTCTCAGTGTGCGCGGCCACTTTAGTGATGTAAATGCAGGTTTACATTTTGATTCCTGGGGGATGATTCTTAAAAAAAATGTACGATAAATTCGTCTGTGGTCCATTTGATTAATAAAATGATTAATAAACTGACAAATAAAAAAAACACTCAAAGGAAAAACGAGCCTATTGCATACAGGCATTATTCTAGAGCTAATCTGTTCCGAATTGTGAACATTGTTAGAGGATAGTTACTGACTTAACCTGTATAATAAGTTATATAATCAGTACAAACAAAACTAGGTATTTGTGGTCGCAGAATATGCCATCCCAAAATAAACTAAACCCTATAATGACGTAAAGGTTTAAAAAGCAGAAGAATGGGAAGGGAAACGGAAAGGTAATTTCTTTGGAAATTTTCAAATGTCGTCTGAGTCTTTTAAAACATGTTATGCTTGGCGCGGTTCTTATATTTTTCTGCAAAACATTCCAAAGACGAACACCATGAACGGTGAAAGAGAATGATAAGAATTCACTGCTGTGCCAGGGGGGTATATGCAGGAGAATAGCAGGTTATCTTCAGATCTCAGAGGGCGTCCATGAGCTGATAGTGCAGTAAATCCGCCGCTGAGATAATCCGGAGAGACGCCCTATAAGATCCTCAAAAGCAGACAGCGAACTCTCATGTCTCTTCTCCCGGGACGACGGCCAGTTAAGCTTCTTTCTGAACTCCGTGATGTGGTCAAGTTTTCTTAGTACATGTATATATCGAATGCAGACGATTTGCAGACGCTCAGCCTTGGGGGCTAACTCATGTGAGATTGAGAAACGTGACATCTCCATAACCCAGAAAGGGGAGAACAGACTGAGAAGTAGAGCTGTCAACTACAACGGGTGAACCCGTCACCTCAGGAAGTTTTAACGAAATAATCGTTCTATCTCCCGTGAAGTGAACGCAAATGACTTAGGACAAAACAATCCACCGTCAAGCTCCGCCACATGCCCGTAAGAGGCCAACATCTTATTCGCGAGATAGCCAGGAATGTTACCCAGCGGGTTTACACTCACGCCCTTACTTCCAATTGCGACCACATTACTCCGGTCTCTCGACTGGTTACGATTTCGAGGTCGCTTGCGTGGTCCTCTCCCTTAGGTAGCGGTAAAACGGCGTCAACCGTATCTATCGCGGACCACGGTATCCTTTGCACTGCTCTTTACCCGGAATCGGGTAGCCGATGGTCGTATCAAGAGCAGTCGCCGTAAGGTCAGCAACCACCATCGCTCTATAGGAAACAGTACAGCTTCCAGACTCCCCCGACTCTTAGTCAGAATGCATAATCGATTGGCTTACGCCGCACGGTGCGCTAGATTGACTCCCAGGAGAAACTAGCCCTAAGGCTAGAGTCCTACCCGGGCTCTCGCTTCATGCGTGGAGGCCGCCAGATGGGTGTTGACCCGTGAGTGTTACCGACCCTGAACAAATAGGTCTTCGTGGCCAACTCAGCAAGGGCCCATTAGCTCCCTAAACAGACTGACAGCTCGTAATAAATCTCTCCTTCGGGAAGATATTCAGCCTATTCAACGAAATCCTACATTTCCTACATAGTACAAATCCTACATAGACGTAGACAAATTTAGCATGCCAAATTTTACTACGAATAGGCCCCTGGTATTTACCAGGGAGATGGTATTATACTATTTAGAATGCTTATTTAATTAATTAAAAATCTGAACAACAATACAAAATAAATAAAATATTCTCTAAATGCTGCCTAACGACGACGTAGACTCAGAATAAATATAAAATAATATTTACGTATTTTACTAGCTAACTTTTATAAGTAAGCTAGTCTGTAATTAAACAGAGTTACCAACCAAGAGGAGAATTCAATTGGTTCATATTAACAAAGTTTGTATTGTTATTATTATATTATTATTATTATTTTGATTTATTTCTCAACTCGGCTTTAAGTAGAAAATTAATATAGAAAGTTAGCTCTCTCGTTATCTCGGCAAGGGCTGTTTTAATTATTATTTACGTTTTCGGCTCATAAATTAGGCTCATAGTGACGACGATGAAGTTTCGTGGAGTTTGGCGCTGGAAGCAGGAAGACGCTAGGTGCAAAGATTAAAATCAAATTTTGAATCTGAATCTAATGAAGTGATGATTTTATTAAATGGTATAGACTAAATACGCTTCTTAGGCCAAAAGAGAGCCGAGTTAACCCACACGGACTTAGTTCCAACATATAGGCATTTTAAAATTATGTGTTTAATCAAAAAAATATTTTGGTGTATATTCCTTGCTTACGGCTTTTGTCAAATTTACTAACTATATAAGACACTTAGAACTGCTAATGATTTTTTCAAATATTTTACCTAGTTTTGTGGTTATTAAGGCTTTTTCATTTGTATTTACTTAAAATTAAAAATCGTTTGAATTGTTTAATCGTAAAAATGTTTAATTAGATCACATGGAGAAGATCTGGCTAAGATCTATTTGACCACAGCCAATTAGAAGAAATTTTATTATCTTATCTAGTAAATTATTACCACTACCCATTATAAAAGAATATTAATTATCTAAATTATCTCTACTTATGTAACAAAGTAAATTAAAGCAAATATAGTAGAAAGTATAACTAGGCCGTGCCAGATTTCTCGGTCCCTCGCCAGAAATCCTTTTAAGGATTAGGATGTCTATCCCTTTTTGGTTTCAGTGCATTGGTTTTCAACAAATGCAAATCGAGTGATCTGAGCATTTGGGCGAGGGACCGAGAAATTTAGCGCGGACAATATTATAAAACTTAATATTAATACGTTTGTTTATTATAATAACATAATATATTTAAATATATATACAGTCCATTATTAGATGGATGTCCTTATTACATTTTTATTAATTGTCTGACCGACTAAAGTCACCATAGATTGAAGATCGATTTAATATTTTTTTTTGTTATATGTCCATGTTTACGTTATTTCGCGATAAAATGACAGATTTACTAAATATTTAAGACACTCCCAAAACAGTTAAATATTTTTTCTAATATTTTACCTAGTATTAGGATTCTTGGGGATTTTGTGTCTTTGGTGTCTTCTCTTTTTAATATAATGTCGGGCATGGGTGCTTGAAAGAGATACATATATATTTGTTTTATGAGTTGCATCCGAATTACTAGTATTGCCAGTTGACGTCGTCATCTGGATTACTAGGATTGCGATTGCCCATCGTGACTTACTTTTACTTGCGTCAGCAGGGCCTACAGGTACCGATAACACAGGTTATCAGTTGTTTTGGTACTACCGGAGTGTTTAGATCTGATGTCTTTTGAATTTGATGCCTTGAAATTAAATATGGCATTAGTTTTAGCCTAGGAGCTCAAATTTCTAAGATATAACATTTTCGTGAAATGTTCGTTACACTATTTTGAATTGAATCCGTAAATCGAATAAAAAGGTAAACACGGAATATCGGTTATAATATTATACAAATATTATGATATACTAAGATAACTAGTCGTTGAACACTTCGGGAGATTCTTTTCTTCTTCTTCTTCGCATCTGTAGCAAAACACATTAGGATGGTATACACAACTTCTTCTAATTGAACTAATTTTATTTCTGTTCAACAACACAACATGTTTTACGTTATTTTTTTAACAACTCTTTCCTAAATACAAATAATCCGCCTTACGAGCTTTGATGTCCGCCCGCCGCCAGAGATTGCACCAGCGAGGGAGAATTCCTCTCTCTAGGTGATGGATTGTAGAGCTGATATTATAAATAGTATAGAAAACGAATTTACCGCGTGAAATTTGTAGCACCCGACGTTTCGATGACGTTGCAGCTGCCGTTGTCTAGGGTAGACTGACTCTACCCTAGACAACGGCGGCTGCAACGTCACCGAAACGTCGGGTGCTACAAATTTCACGCGGTAAATTCGTTTTCTATCCTATTTATAATGTCAAATAAACGCGATAGTCTTCGATTTTATATGTAGAGCTGATATAGAAAAACTGATTTCGTATTTAGATACAGCGCTCCAAATAAAGCTAAAATCAGCTCTATATCATGCCAGCCAGACAGGGCAATACGTTAGAGCGAAATATAAAATTAAGGGTTGTCGCTTTTCCAGCATAAAACTGCCAATCGAATATAAAGCGATATAATCTAAGACCGGATGAATTTTAATAAGGTGGTTTTATGTTTAGCAGGTAGTTCTTATGCGGGAAAAGATACGATCGTCATTTTACATTCTGCTCTAACGCACTGCTGTGTCTCGTTCGCATGAACTATTTTCCGATATTATTTCACGAAAAAATGCGATCGAGCCCAATATCTACGTATACCATGAGCAACATCAGCATATATAGTGGCTCAAAGTATACAAACTCTAGAAAGTTGGAGTTTCGACGCTTCATCACAAAGCCGCTTAATTTATTCGCCCATCGGAAATTTCGCCTCTGCTGGGGTTTCCTCCGGCAGCGGCGATATTGGTTTGTCCCGATCCGAGGCCCGAATATGAAATTGATTCATCTCGCATCTCCGCTTTGGAGCTCAATTTAAAATGAATAACTCGCAGGCAAAGGAGCAATCGATTTCTAAAGAGCTTCATTACGGTTTTCATTATTTCTGTATACTTCTTCTTCTTTTATCGACCTAGCGGCAACGAATGGTGACGGCAACCTGATAATTAAGTTAGTGGATCTATATTCTACTTTACCGGCCCACCAACCGACGATGAGGTAAAGTATTGTGAACACGCATTTCTTTTATGAGATGATACAGATAAACAGATATATACACCCCCCCCCCCTCCCCTCCCTCCCCCTCATTCCCACGAGACGATTAAGACAATTTACGGACTCTCTCTCTGTGTGTCTGTGTATGTCTCTGTGTGTGTATTCCTCCACGATAGCGTTCAAAAGCTTCATCGGATTGTGCTGAAATTTGGCTATTTTTTTCAATTTAGAATTTCCTTAAATATGGCGTGTATTCCTCCACGATAGCATTCAAAAGCTTCATCCGATTGTGCTGAAATTTGGCTATGTGATGTAGTATTTCCTTAAATATGGCGTTGTTAAAAAAATATTTGTGTCGCTTGTAAAGAAGATATTCCAAGCAAAATTTCGCAACATGGCTTCGGCCGACGCACCTGTGTACCGAATTTCAAGTCTCCAAGTCTAATATTTCGAGATTGAAGTATGACTATCGCGCTCTCTGGAAGACCGATTTCAATACCAATCTTCGCAAATTTAGCCAAGACTAACGATCAAATGATGCCTGCATGCCAAATTTCAGCTCAATCGCATGAAGCGTTTGGGCGCTATTGTACACACACACAGTCACACACACACACACACAGACACATAGAAGTGCGTTGACAATACTTTCTGCCGGGAAAGTAAAATAGATAAGAGTAACGCATCCTAAACTACGTGGAAAAAATACTGATCGTCTGCATTCAGTATTCAAGCATGAACTGTTAGCGATCGCAGAATTGTCAGCTTCACCAGATAGCTTGCACCCTTAGTAGCCGAACCCTTCGTTTGCTTACTACCTATGAAATATAAGCGTAGATGAGCTCTCCCATACATTATTATGTATGTAATTTTGGAGTATGCGCCCAGTTTATTGTAACGATATGCGCCTCTTTTGTACAAGAAAACTATCTAAGAATAGAGCGTTAAGGTGGGTTAATCATGTTTTTTTTTGTAATTTTATACGTCTTTATAATTTATTGAAGTTATATATATCATTTGTTTTCCAAAAATATAAAAATAAGATTACGGGAAACTAATTTCATGAATTTTCAAACCAATCTAGCCTTCAAACCAACTAAATAAACATATTGAAAACAATAAAAAACATGACTACCGTTACAGAAAGTGAACTATTGTATTTATAATTATTTCTATTACTATTACATTTTTTATGAAACATTTGTGGTTTATGTATTCATCCATATAGGTACATGGTTATTTCCGGAATTTACTCAATCAGACCTTTTATTTGACAGTAAACACGATATATTTATGTTATTTTATTGATATTTGGACATTTGAACATTTTGGCAACTACTTACTTCATATTTGGACAGTTAATGTATTATGACACTCGAGATGACATTACGATTCTAATAATACCACACTTCTAAATCGGTTCAAGAGCTTAGAAGTGATGATGGAATAAAGAAACGGAAACATACATAGATTTACCCTGAACACATTACATCGATAATTTGTTTCTTCTGTTTTATCTTTTCACCATTCTATTAAAATGTTATAATTTATAACATTTTAATTCATGACATTGTCAACATTTCTAACATAATGCCATAATTGTAAATCGTATGATGTTTTTTTTGTTAGTATCCGATTTAATAAGAAAACCGACAATAGAAAGGAATTTTGAAATTAGGCTACCCGTTCTTGAGTTGTAAAACTTGAAAAGCTTAATAGAAGGTTGTAACTTTTAAACGCATTAACCGATTTTCTTTTAGCAATCTCTTTTATTCACTGATAGAAAGATGCCTTTCCCTCCCCCTTATCCCTCCTTAAAGAAAGAATAAAACAAGAATTGAGAAAATTTTCTTAGAAACTATTACGCAAACGGACTCTAGCGTAGTGCGTGCGTCTTGAAAAGTACTTGTAAGTTTCAACTTTCCACTAGTTTTAGATATACGATTGCCTTGCCTGTCTTCTTTATTATTTTTTTGTCACTAACCCCAATGGATAATAAAATCCAAAGATGCGACCCACGCGAGTCCCTTGCTGAATTACAAAAAGGCTTTATGGTGACATTATTTATAAGGCAGTTGTGAGTAGAGCACACCCGGTACCCGCGACATCTTTCACTTGAAAGATTTGCTTTATTAGGTCTCTATGAAGTTTCCTTTCTACGAGTATAAAGAAATTTATAACATACAATTCCGTATTAAAATATCTGAAACCGGTAGCGAATGGTTTCGTGCAGCTTGGGCCATAAGATCCATATTGTTCTCGGATGGGCTAACTCACATTTCACGGCTGTTGGATCGGTTTCTCCTGGTGGGATTCCCTCCCGGCGCTACTGGACGGTTTGCGCTCCGTTCGGCGACGCTAATCGGTTGTGCACTCTGACTAATAGCTGAAGGAGTCTGGAGACTATAGAAATATACTGTCCCCTAAGCAGCGGGTGGATGTTGACCTGCTGTCATGCCATTCTTGAAACGACCTATCGGCCACCCGATCCCGAGTAGTATGACGAGCAAAGGACGCTCAGGTCCGCAATAAATTCTTATTGAATTACCGCTAATTTATACAGGTAGAGGCCGCGCAAGCGACTTCGGACTCGTAACCAGTCGGGAGAAAGAAGTTATCCTGGTGGTTCAATCCAGACGAAGATATCCTTCCAAAACTGGTAGACAGGGGCGAGGCTGTAAGGCGTTGGCCACTGCCGGGAATGTTGGCCTTGCTAGACAATAGATTTATATTATCTCTAAGTCTTCTACGCTCATCCCACGGCTTAAAGAACAATCACATAACGGTATACCAGCCTGGGGTGACGGGTTCGCCCTTGTAGTCGACACCGCCGAACTGTTTTAAAAATATAGAGAAGTGATTGTGATTGAAATCGGTCCACCAGAGGGTGCTCTAGTAATACTCGAAATATTGGACTTAAGGATTTGAAATTCGGTACACAGATGCCGTTTGGGCCAAAACAACATTTTGATAATTTGGTTGGAATATCTCGATTGATTCTGTGAAATAAGCGCACAGGAAAAATGCGCACGCGAAAGTTGCGGATCGGAAAAAAGCGCACATGTAGATATGCGCACACGAAAAAAGCGCACAGAGAAAAAAACGCACAACGAACAAAGCGCACATAGAAAAAAGCGCACAACGAAAAATGCGCACAGGTATATAAGCGCACATAGAAAAATGCGCACAACGAGAAATGCGCACAGGTATATAAGCGCACACAAGCTTTGCTTACATAGGTAGTTTCTTACATGTTGAAATGTATTTAGAAGTTCAAATAAATAACGGGTAAATAATAACTAATAACCTATCAAACAATTTAGCTTATTTCATAATAATGAAGTACCTATGTACAATAATAGAAGAGTTTGTTATGTCATTAGTTAATTACCTGATTAGTGAATTAGTACATAATGATGGATTAATTACCTAATTATAATGGTTATAATACAGTGGTGGAATTGTTTATTGCAACACCAGATTATTTTGGACAATTTCAAGTTTGGTTCTCATTCAGAACACAGTCTTTCACCATTGCGTTTGTGTGCATCTAATCGTGGTTGTGTCCTACATTTTTAGTGCAAATTTTGACTTATACGTTTAAAAAAATTATATTCTTTTTATAAAATACCATCAGTGCTGTGTTTGAGGTAAATGTTATTATTTGTATTTATTATAATTTATATACTAATACTTCAATCAAATTTCTGAGACCCGACGTTTGTGTGATGTAGCAACCGCCGTTGTCTAGGGCAGACTGACCAGCGGTTGCAACATCGCCGAAACGTCGGGTCTCACAAACTTCACGCGGTAAATTCGTTTAATCCCACTTACTTATAATTTCAAACAAGTGCGATAGTCTTCGATTTCATTTATTATAAAAAGTATCAGAAAATGTATTCGTTTATTTTTTAGTACTTTTGGCAGTTAATTATTATTTATGTACGCAGTATTACTGATTATTTTAGAATTCAAAGATGAATTAATTCTTAGTTTATTCGCAGGTTATTTTGTATTCGCAATGGAGTTTTCTAAAACCCAAAAGGGAAAACAAGTCTTGATATATAATGGTTTTGAATATCTTCAATTTCGTATTATCAATGAAGTGACGACTTGGAGATGTCGTGCAAATCGTTCGTCCAAATGCCGCGCTATGATGAAAACAAAGGATATCGCAATTGTGCAAATTCCGACTTGGCATTGTCATGATTCCTGTCCGCAGAAAGCCCAAGCCAATATTCTAAGAAGCAACATGAAAGAAGATATCCAAGCAGTGAATGCGACACCTCGCAATGTAATGGGCGACAACATGATTGGTGTAAGCAACGAAATCTTGGCTCATTTGCCTAAACCATCATCTCTGGCAAGGAGTTTACAAAATAACAAAAACAGTGGTCATCTGTACAACCCAACTTCACCGAATTTCGAGATACCAGAAAAATACGCATCATTTGTTTTGTATGACACTGGGTCAAATGACCCTAACCGAATTTTAGGGTTCGGAGATAAAAATTTGCTATCGATGCTTTGCCAAAATACTATTTTGGCAGACGGTACATTTGACAAAGCGCCTAATATATTTTATCAATTATATACGTGGCATGCTCAAGTCGGCAATTCGTATCCTCCATGCGTCTACTTTCTGCTGCATAATAAGACACAAGCCACATATAGCGAAATGTTCAGAATCATGAAAGAAATTTTTCCAAACCTTGCACCGGAAAAAGTGTTGCTAGATTTTGAAAAGGCATGCATGAATGCAGCAAGAATAGCATTCCCATATGCAGAAATTAAGGGATGCTATTTTCGATACGCATTCCATTATGATAGCAATTTCTAAGTTCCAATATGACATGGCTGCTGCACACAGGGTTGGCTCCCGACGAGGGAACTCCCCATTGGTCAAAAGCAGAGACTCAAAATTTTGTATACGCATTCCATTATGATAGCAAGTTCAAGCAAAAGCCAACCCTGGGTGCGGCGGCCATGTCATGGTGGAACTTAGAACGGGCTATTATAATAGAACGCGTATAAAAAATTACGTGTCTGTGCTGTTAACCGTTGGGGAGTCAAGCCTAAGTGCAGCAGCCATGTCATGGTGAAACTTAGAACGGGCTATCACAATTGAATACGTATGCAACGTTTCGTGTCTGTGGTGGTGACCGTTGAGGAGTTCCCTCGTCGGGAGCCAACCCTGGGTACGGCAGCCATGTCATGGTGGAACTTAGAAATCACCATCATAATGGAATGCGTATACCAAATTTCACGTTTCTACGGTTGACCATTGAGTAGTTCCCTCGTCGGGAGCCAACCCTGGGTGCAGCAGCCATGTCATGGTGGAACTTGGTGATTGCCACCATAATGGAATGTGTATACCAAATTTCACGTCTCTACGGTTGACCGTTAAGGAGTTCCCTCGTCGGGAGCCGACCCTGGTGGACGGAAGTCAACCATAATCTTTTCAACTCATGCCAGGACCAAATGATGCCTGCATGCCAAATTTCAGCCCAATCAGATGTAGCGTTTGGACGCTATCGTGGAGGAATACAGACAGACCGACAGACAGACCGACAGACCTACAACTGACGGTGTCAACTACTACGGGCGAACCCGTCACCCCAGGATGGTATAACGATATTGATCGTTTTTTCGCCCTGAAATGAACGTAGAGCCTTTAAGGGACGGACAGTCCACCAAAAAGCTCCACCAACAACCCGTAAGAAGCCAACGCCTTACCGCGAGGCGCCAGACCGACAGACAGACAGACAGAAGTGCGTCCACAATACTTTCCTTGCCAGGAAAGTAAAAAAATAATAAAATATATTAGAAGCCACAATTAAATAAATATTGTAATATTTAAAAAAATCATATTTTTTTTATTGACTGGCTTGTGATGGTAAAAATGTTAGTTTTCTGTCCCATAGTTTTAATTTTTTGTACCTCATTGTTTGAACTCTTTAATTATATGTGTTTACAAATTATGTACTTACTTACATTCTTTTTTATTATCTCAAATGATGTGTTGTTGTGAGTATATTGATCCATTTTATATAATTAGGTTAAATGTCGAGCAATAAATAAATGGAGAGTAAAATAAAAAATACAGGTACAAAAAATGAGCGAAGCTTGTGTGCGCTTATATATCTACCTGTGCGCATTTTTCGTTGTGCGCTTTTTTCTATGTGCGTTTATATACCTGTGCGCATTTTTCTATGTGCGCTTTATTCTATGTGCGCTTATATACCTGTGCGCTTTGTTCGTTGTGCGTTATTTTCACTGTGCGCTTTTTTCGCGTGCGCATATATACATGTGCGCTTTTTTCCAATGCGCAACTTTCGTGTGCGCTTTTTTCCTGTGCGCTTATTTCCGGTCACCGAATATCTCATATACAACCGAAACAAATAATTTTGTAAACTCCGCCATATTTAAGAAAAAACTGCATCATATTGGAAAAATACCATTTCAATACTACGGAAAATACTACAAATATAGTACGAAAATACTACTTAAAGACTACAAAAATCTTAGACACACATTAGCGATTTTAATCGAACACATTCACTATCTGCGGGGGGCTTAACGCGCGGGGGGAGAGGGTTGGAGTTGGCGCGGGGAGGGGGGGGGGGGGCACGGGTTGGCTGGGGGTAGCTGGAGAGGGGGAGGCGAAGGCATTGACTACTTGCCGGAAAAGTATTGGGATGAGCCAACCGATTTTTTTTTCTCTATAAAAAGATATCCAAATCACGAAAAAAGTGGTAGTCTGTTTGTTGTTCTAGCGAGTACCGTGGATGACGAAGAGTCTCCAGTCGCAACTCCTGCGACTGTTTGCTGTGAATTGTGTGGTCGTATGCTGTTGTGCAGTGGCAGTGGCGAAAAGCGATAGACCTTGATAGGGGGCTTGACTTTGAACCGATATATAAAATGTCACATACGCGATGATGTCACATCTGTATCACCTGCGTTCCACGTTCGATGAAAAGCGATAGAGGATTACGTCATCGTGACGTCGCCTCGTATACGGCATTATCTCTATCGACTCAAAAATCATATCCCCAGCCTCGGTTTTTTAAATCCAAGTTTCTGTATCATTGTTTGAAATTCTTCATTTTCGTAAACTGTTGTACGTAAAATGAAACACCAACACACTTGGCTCGCGCCCAGTCGTCCCTGCGCCCAGTTGGCCTAGCGCCCAGTCGGCGGTGCCTAGTGAGCAGCGCCCAGTCGGCCGCGCCCAGTTGGTCGCGCCCACTTGTCCTAGACCGAGCACTGGACCCCATATTCGAAACAAACCCGATTTTTTTAAATTTTTCATGTTTGCACACACAAATATATCCGAGCAATAACAAAGGACGGAAAGACAAGTGAATAACTGATTTTGAAAATGAAATAACATGGCTTTGAAGGAAAAAATATTTTAATTTCGAATTCAAAACGTAGTTATCCATGTTGAAAGTGTCGAGAAAAAACGGCAATAGGTGAGGGCAACCTAATATTACATATTTTAATAATACTGATCAGTCCAGGCCGAAGACGAGCGGACCTGGCAGAAAAACGTTCATCAGTGGTTCGTCCAGTTGAAGTTTATGATAAGTGATAATTGCCGGTCGGCTATTTGGTAATTAATATTCATTGTCAGGAAACACAAACAATTGGGGGGTGAAGATTAATCAAAATGTTCGCACGCCTAGGGTGACGTTAGCCGGCCCTTTTAACCCTCTTTGGCACGCCGATAATCCTCTCGGGGCGTTCAGTGCGTGATCTCTAGAGATGTCCGAAGTGTGGGAAGAGAAATGACTGAAGCGTAGTATCCCACGCAAAGAGTCTTTAGTCGTAAGTAATAGAATTGAATGATTCACATTCTATTTTAAACCTGCGTCAAGTCTGACGTTTTTTTTCGAAATTGGATGCTCATAAGACAGGGCTTTGCAATGGCAACACATCACTGATATTTCCTAGTCTTCTTTAACGTACAGGTTTCGTTATTCGTAACACTGTTTTTAACACGCTTTTATTAGGTCGACCTGTATGTAACTAACTATGTAATGGAATCTAAGGTAATTAATTTAACCATCTTCCAAGGATCGTAGCGTCATGAAAATTGGCAGCTGTATGAAGTTCTGACGACAATACAATAATATGGTACTGTCGAACTGATCTGATGATGGAGTCGGAAGATATGAACTGGAACTTCATGATGGAACATCGTATCATAGCTGTGTTTGGACTTGTTAGAAAAGTCTTGGAATGAACTTTGACCACGATTAGGTTTCAAGATCTGATGATGTGGTTTTTACGTGCATTTATAAAAGCGTGTTTTTAGTGTTTTTTTTAAACTATTAATTTATTTTGTAATCCTCTTTTAACTTACTAGGTTTCGTTATTCGTAACTCAGAGCATTTTTTACAATGTCCGGCAAACATTTTATAATTCAATTGTGAGAAGTAGAATGGAAATGAATGCATTCGTATGGAATCCGGATGAGAATCTTTATATCACTATGTTGAAAAAAAATGCAAAATGTTTCTTACGTGTCGAATATTTTAAACAATACGGATACAATCCTTACTAGTTTTTCCCACTAGTTTTTTACTAGGAATGGTGGGCTATAATACCTTTAATGGCGCAGAGAATTGCTCGCCATGGCCTACGTTTTTAAGCTGATCCGGGGCAGAGTTGATAATTCTAACGAACTATCGAAGGTTCGTCTCTTTGTTCCGAATAATTATGTATAATCGAGCTCGGTCACATACTCTATTTGCGGAGCCGTCCTCGCGAACCAACCTAGGCCGATTAAGTCTGCTTACGCGTGCCTTGCGGCATATATATGCGCTATGCTCGACCGTGTCAGACCTGGATATTTCTACAGCGAGCCCTCATATCTTCAAGATGTGGGTATTGCGCTACTTGTTTAGGTCAGAATGAGATCGATTAATTTATTATTATTTATATATACTGTTTTTCTTTATTACTAATTTAACGCTTATTTAAAACATGTTGTGTATGCACTTATAATAATTTTAATGTTCTTCCAATGCATGTTTATGTTATATAACATTTCAACGTATTGGTCTTAGCTGTTAAGTTGATTTTTTTATGAAATGAAATAAATATATCTTTCACGGGCCTTAGAAAATGAGCAGATCGCAAATAGATCGTCTAAATATTTTAATGCTATCGTCTAGCGACAAGAATCTCTCTCCTTTTAGTTAAAATATCAAATAACCGCGATAGTTATAGAGTACATGTCAGAAGAAGTAGGAGTCTAAACAAGTTTTTGATATGGGAGACGCTCGTAATAAAGCTCTATTATTCAAAATATGCGCAACCCTTCATCAGAGAAAAATGTCCGTTCCGAGAGCTGGACGAAACGGTTAAAAACGCTTCCACAAAAAAAAACCCGGTCAGAAATACCTTTTCACTTGCAAATTATCCTTTTATTCCAGTGTATTTTACGTGGCACATATTCCAGTGATTTGCACTGGAATATGTGCCACGTAAAATGTTCAGCGTTAAAATACCCTAAAGGAGTTTCGCTGAAACGTGTAGTTTTTACGTGCTTTTAAAATAATTACGTCGTAAATATTTGAGTATTAATGTGCCACAGAGGATAATGAAATAAGACCTATAAGTGAGGCTTATATAAAAAAATACTTATTTAGATTCTTATAAAACATATGTATCACAGTATGCGATGCTCACATGTAGATAACAATAGAAAAAACTCGGTTGTGTCACACCAAGAGCTTTCAGATTTCATTAGTTTTTTACTAAAATTTGTCATTTATTTTTGGAGAAAAAAAAACGCAAAAACAACCAAATCATTTTTTTCCCAATTTTAATAAAGAAAAGCAAACTTCGAAAGGTTTCCAATTTGACTTGAGTATTTCTCGAATTACCGAAGTATTTTTCATGTTATATATCTACAGAGCCTTTTACCTGTCACTAGGCTTTTTAATACAACGACCGATTCAACGTTTGCTTTCCACCTCCTTGTTCTGTTTTATCATAAAGAAAATATCGTAGTCATAGGTATCAAGCTTAAAAAGCTCAGGGTTTAAACTCATCGTTGCGCAATAGAAAAAATAAAATTATTTGCCCATTAGCCTCTATTCTCTTCCCCTTTCTAATGGACCATTGCACCCTTCAACATTCACGACTGTTAGTTTTATAACCGGATAATCAAGCGTGAACCCGAATTAAAATTTATTGTGGGTCGATTGGCGATAATCCTCCGAAATATAGGAGTAGTTTGGAAACAGGAAGCGTAAATTGTATATGAATTGGGGGTTTAGCGTTATCGAGATTGTTTTGCAGTGGCGCGGCGTGGCCGGTTAGAGGCATTTATGTATGTAGTTATGCTGAATTTATTTGCGGAGTCCGCGCTCGAATGTATATTAGTTTTGTGCGTACATGAGCCGAATTTGCGAAATTTTCGAAAGGTTTAGTCATTTTAATTATAGCGAGTTGTTTAGATGATCAGTGCGTTTTGAACAGAAAGACGCTTTAATCCAAATGTAATTCTGTAAATTTAATAATTGTGTTTTTTTTATAATATTTTTTTTAAACATGCATTATAATAAAAAGATTTTTACAGATGCAGATTAGACGAGAAGATTTTATGCGATGCAGATTAAAGGAGATTTATGTGGATTTTCTCACCCCTACTAGATTTTATGTCTATTCTAGGGTGATGTTCGTACCTGTCGTGCATAAGCACGTGACCTAGGTATGCAACTTTGCGCTGTTTGATGGTCTGACATAGCTTGCGTTTTTGGGCGACCCGCCGTAGAACTTCCTCATTGGTGACTTTCTGAGTCCAAGATATCAACATCATTCGTCTGTATGCCCACATCTCGAATGCTTCTATACATTTCCTGGGGCAATTTAAAACATAGTGACTTCACTTTTTTATTTTTTTTGTCATTCATTCAGATCGTTCCTTCGTTTTGAAAAAGTAAAAGAGATTTGTTTAAATTAATAACCAACTGACTAATACTAAATATATAAATAGGTAAATAAATAAATCTGTAAATAAGTAAACAGATAAATTGACCAATAATTTAAATATCTTATTAAAAGCCTTATTTTAGAAGCATTTAACTTTAAATCTTAACGTTATTTAGTATAATCATATTATTTTGTTTAAAATATAGTCGAGTAAATATTTATATAACAACAAGTGTCAAATACAATGAGAAAAATATGACACTGTAATACACGGAAATAGGCATGTTTCAAAAGAGATTAAGTATATAACATGTACTGTGGTCCGTAGGAATGTATCAACATGGCGCGTAACGGTGTAGTTACCATGTCACGGGTATGGTAACAATACCGAGCATTCATTACGGCGCACAACGAGATCTGGCTTTTTACCGTGACATCATGTTATTACGTACGTAAGGTTATAGTCACTTACAAGAATCATTTTGAAGCTACATTATACCGTTATTTTCGTATTACCCGTACGGAGCATGGTGAAATATATAATTGAGTAATGGAGTTTAACAAAATTCCGTATAATTACGCAGAAATACGACCCGAACATCATTATTCTGTATAAAACCGTAATAACAAAACGGTAATTTAGGAAGAAATCCAATATCTTCTCAGTGTATAACAAATATCATAGCCTACTGACCATTTCCTCGCACTCACTTCTACTTTTCGTCATGAGTCGTTGGTGTATTTTATCAGTCACTGCTAATTAAACTCTGCACTGTATGCAGCCTCCGCCAAGAAAGAGCAGAAAAAAGCAAACAGACGCGGTGCCAGAAATGCGTAATGCCTTTGAACAAATCAGTCTTCACCCGTTGGTGGTCTTGCTTCCTTTTATTTCGAGTCCCATGTGAGTGGTTTAGCGAAGAATAGCGGTCCGAGCTGTTATGGAAATTCGTAATAATATTTCTCATGATTTTAACATTTTTTCCGAAATTGGCAGGGTGTTATAAGAGGCTGCTTGCTAATATTTAAGAATTTGTATGTTCTTTATTTTATCACAGGTGCTATACCTATGTTAGTGCTATACCTATGCTATATTAGCTAATAATATGTCCAGCGGTCAGCAGTAATAAACCAACGAATGCACATATTAGTGAAAGGGCGATATAAACTTTTTTACGAGCCGTGCAAAGAACAGCAGTACAGCGCACACTTAAGGGCAATCATATTATCGGACGCGTCCGTAAGCCGCGGCTTACGGACGCGACTGAACAGTATGGACAATTGTTTGGGACGCGGCTTGCAAATCTCTATCGGACGTCCGACGCCTCAAGGTCACGTCCGCGACTAAAGTCCGATAATGTGCACGGCTCAATACAAATTCATTACACAGAAAACGTTTCAGTCGCGTCCATAAGCCGCGGCTGATGGACGCGTCCGATAATATTTATTTATTTATTTATTTATTTATTTAAGAATTAATTACTATGAAACATTGATTAGCTTATAAAAATAACAGGAACCGAATGGCAAACCCTTAACCTTTTGCTTATTTGTTTCTGTCACCCAACTGGGACTAGCCCGTTCTAGGCTGGACAGGAGAATATGGCCAGAATATGGCCACGCCTTTAATGTTTATTGACTAATTTTATCAGGCCAGAATATGGCCACGCCTTTAATGTTTATTGACTAATTTTATCAGGCCTTATGTCGCCTTGATATTTAAGGCAAGATATGCAAGATAGAATGTCACAAAGAAGAAGACATTGATGAGAAGATATTTTTTCAGGTACAAGATTTAAGTAACACAAAGAGTCGCAATCCAATGATGAGTCAATCAGTTTTAGGCAAATCCTTTATTTCAAAGGACCATATTATTATAAGTAGGTACCTATGTCAAAATTTAAAATAAATTGTTTCTTCCTAAAATTAAACATTTCTCCAGCCCTCACAGAAGAATAAGGGTTAATGACAGCCTGACAGATTAATAATAGATCACCGCCGCAGCATCTGTGTGAAAGCGGAGAAAGTATCATATATGAAGCATTGCACTTGACACATGTTGCGGTGCGGACTCGGGGCAAGTGAATTTTTATTCAATTCGTTCTCAATTACATCGGGGGTGTGGAAGAGGGGTGGAGCGGGCGGGCTTCGATATCCCCTAGAGGGTATTTTAAAGCGGTGGGGTGGTTCGTGATCCGCTCGGGTGCAATGCGAATCACCCCTGCGCGATAAAATAGGGAAGCCTGTGCAATCGAGTCGATCGTTTTTTGTATCACTTGATTATTTTATTTCGATTGCTGCATGAATGCATAAGGGCGCTTCAGGATCCGTATCCCAGTCGGGTCTATCATTACAAATGTAGCCATTACTAAAATTTTACACGAGGCGAGAAATATCTCGAGTTTCGTCCCCGTCTAGTCTCGAAAAGTCAAAACGATACCGTTGATTATATATGGTACTAGATGCGCTCCGCGGTTTCACCCGCGTGGTGATGGAAAATTGTAATAATGATGATAGAAAATTATATATCTTTATAAATTATAGCCTATGTGTTATTCTGATGTGTAAGCTATATTATTGTAAAGTTTCATCAAAATCCATTCAGTAGTTTTTGCGTGAAAGAGTAACAAACATTCATACATACATTCTTACAAACTGTCGCGTTTATAATATTAGTAGGATTAGATTGCTCAATGTTATAGTTGGTCGGTGCCGACTACAACGGGCAAACCCGTGACCCCAGGCTGGTATAACGGTATGTTATCGTTCTTTTAGCTGTGGGATGAGCGTATAATACTTTAGGCCGGTACAAAGATACCGTCCAGCAATTTCACGAGCCCGCCAGAGGCCAACGTCTTACGGCGAGGCACCGGGAAAGGTAACCAGCGGGCAGCCTCGCCTCCTGACTACCAGTTTTGGAAGGATATCTCCGTCTGGAATTAACCATCAGGACACCTCCAACCTCCCGACTGGCCACGAGTCACTTGAGCGACCTCTGCCTGCTGTATGTTCAGCGGTGATTCAGTTTGAATCTTTCGCGAACCAAAGGCATCTTTTGCCTGGCTATGAGTTCAGGATCAGTTAGCCTAATGGTCATTTCAAGAGTGGTTGACGACAGGTCAACATCCCCGCCGCTGCTTAGGAGACAGTATATTTCCATAGTCTCCAGACTCCTTCATCAATTAGACAGAATGCACAACCGAGTGGCGTCGCCGAACGGTGCGCAAACCGTCCAGTAGCGCGGAAGGCAATCCCACTAGGAGAAACCGATCCACCAGCTCAGATCCACCAGGCTCAACGTTTTAGTACGTTTTAGCAACCCTTCTGCGCCGGCGACATGCAGGTGGCGATGATAGCATGGTACGGCGAAACTAACAGCAATTTAGTTAGCCATCTATAATAACATTGACAATTGATGTTTTCTTATAAAGGAATGATTATAAAAACCCAATAATGTAAGCAATCATAGCAATAATAATATTCAATTATTAGTGCCATATATCGCATTTTTATATAGGCTGATTACATGAAAGAAATAATAAGGAGAGATAGAATGACATCTATTACTCTATCAGAACTATTGCGTAATTATTACGTATTGAAACCTATATACCAAATTTAAAATTGACATCCTTGTGTAAATAATATTAAAATAATAAGAGCTACGATTTAAACATTCGTTTGTTAATATATTATAATTTTATTTCCAGACAGGATACCGTATAGGTATTTTTGTGTACAAATTGACTGGCTTAAAAGTACTAAAACATTTTTCTTAACATCTCATCTTTATTGCACAGGGAAATGTTGTTATAACAATAAATTAATAGTTTAAAAAAACACTAAAAACACGCTTTTATAAATGCACGTAAAAACCATTACAACACCTTTCTAACAAGTCCAAACACGGCTATGATACGATATTCCATCATGGAATGTCAGTGCCTATCTTCCGGCTTCATCATCAGACATTGAAACCTAATCGTGGTCAAAGTTCATTCCAAGACTTTTCTAACAAGTCCAAACACAGCTTGGATGTTCCGTCATGATAACAGCACAGATACGATGTTCCGTCATGAAGTTCCAGCTCATATCTTCCGACTCCATCATCAGATCAGTTCGATAGTACCATATTATTGTATTGTCATCAGAACTACATACAGCTGCCAATTTTCATGACGCTACGATCCTTGGAAGATGGTTAAATTAGTTACCTTAGATTCCATTATATAGTTAGTTACATACATACAGATCGACCTAATAAAAGCGTGTTACAAATAGCTAGGCACTAATCAAACGGAATGTGGTGTACAACTTCTGTGTGGACACCACAGTGCTTCGAGTGGCATTAAATAATGACCCTATAGGAATCAAAATTATTTCTGCCTGTAACTTTTGCTGATGGTATTGCTGTGACTCTTAGAGGGAAGAGTTTATTGTGCTTAAAGACGTAACTATACGACTAATGAACGCGGACAAATTATAACTAACAATTTAGCTTGCCATTTTTGCCGATGTACCATGGCCTGCCAGACGTCATGATTTAACGGTAACAGATTACTTTATTTTAATACTATAATAAATTACAAATGTTGCACAGTACCATGGAATAATCACTAAAAAGACATAATTTGCACTGATGTCAACGGCGGCCATTAGAAATCTTTAAAACTTTGTGACATAAAATTTGTAAGTCAAAGTAATACCATTGATTATACTCGTATATGGTACGCCATAGTATGTTTAGGCAACTAGGATTTTACTACGAAACGCAACGTGTAGGTGGCTATTATAGTTCCAATCAATAATTAATCTTCTGTTATGTTCAATGTGGCGGAGTTCCGGGTATGCCAGTATGGCAGCGCACTATAGATGCCACTCTAAACACGCATATATGATATCCTGTCTCGAAATAAAATAATAATATAATGACAAACGATTTTTTTAAGTCATAGCTCTTATTATTTTAATATTATTTCCATACAGATGTCATTTTTAATTTGGTATACAGTTTCGATACGTAATAATTACGCACTTGAATGTTTAAAGTGAACCAAAGTATATCCAGAAAGCAATTCAAATTTTCTGTGCGTGTATTGCCACCGCGGGCGAAATAATATTGCAGTCTATTGACATAATTTTGGATAGATAATTCAGACTCTAAAACGTGGAGCCGCCCGACGGTATCAATAAAATCATCAACCGAACAACACATTGCGTGTTGCTCCGTTGCGCAATTCTCCCTATGAAGCCCTATGAAGCCGCAATTGCCACGCACCGCGAACGGCGGTCATCAAATCTACAACGGCCCACATAGTCGCCCACACAGATCCTAATCATCCCCAAAGTGGTAACTCGAAGACAACCAAAATATCAATTTTACAGGTTTGTAAGAAACAATCGACTCTCAAATCGCTCTCCCTATAGGGAAGTGTGAAAATGACACAGGCCGCGTCCACTTCGCAGGGTTGGCGAAGTCCACGCGACAACAATAGTGCGGTTAATTTTTGAATCCACAGTTTACAACAATGCGATATGATCCTTTTGCTGCGCGTTTTAAAGCGAACTAATATGGGAGTTTAAAAGTGTCGAGGGATGAATGAATACAAATAAATGTTTTTGGTTTACTTTACTTTCGATACTGGGTGATTGAAAATATGGAAGTTTAGGTATAGGGCTATAAAATATCACCTACCAATGAAAACGTCGAATAAATACAAATATGGGTCTCGTTGATCTACGGAATCACAGTTACAAAAGGTAAAAAAAATAAAATGAAAAATCTCTTTATTGCACCGATAAATGTGTCAAGGGCGGACTTATTGTCATACACAACGTCTTATAGTCAACCTACAGACTTCAATCGTGACTAAAACTGCTTACCGATATAATAATTACATATTTAAAACAAAATGGTAAAACAAATTATATCAATTTAGTAGTAGTAGTAGATGGAGTGGGGGGCTTGTTTCCAGCCCTTGATGTCACCTAGATCTGTAAGGTCTTTTGTAACTACCCACTGTGTGGTTAGGTCAATTGTCAGCTAGTAGCCCGGTACTTCTTACCAGACTAAGTAGGTCACTGACCTTCAAGTTGGGCAGATCGCTGGGTTCGAGAAAGGCTCGTCCCAGTAAACTGTGTCTTTTGGCGGCGAGCCCTGGACAGCGGCCAACAATGTGTATGCTGTCTTCAGGTTCCTCGCCACATATTCGGCAATCCTTGCTCTCAGTCAAGCCAAGGTTGAATAGATGAGCTCTAAGGGTCGTGTGTCCGGTGAGGAGACCGATAGTGGTTCTAAGGTTCTTCTTGCTCATGTCAAGTAGGGCCTTGGTTTTCTTCTGTAGTGGTTGCTCCATCATGGCTTTTGCCTGGCGACATCCCTGACTCTGTTTCCAGGAAGCCCGATGTTCCTGCTCCAAGCAGTCCCTGATGATTTTCTTACCTGTAGCGAAGGGGACCCCTACAGCTGGCTCCACTGGGCAATCCAGTGTGCCCAGTTTTGCCAGTCTATCGGCCTCTTCGTTTCCGGGTATGCCTTGGTGACCCGGTATCCACATTAGGGTGATTTTGTTGGATTTTCCCAATTTGTTGAGCTCCTGCATGCAGTCCCAGACCACAGAAGATTCTGTGGTGGCTTTAGCCAGAGCGTCCAGTGCTGCTCTGCTGTCAGAGCAGATGAGGATTTGTCTGTTTTTTACCTCAAGTCGACTTTGTAGTTTTATGCATTCCAATATGGCAAGTACCTCGGCTTGGAAAACCGTAGCGTATTGTCCAAGGGGGATGCTGATTCTGTGGTTGGTTTTGGGTCCGTACACGCCTGCCCCAAAACGTCCATTTGTTCCTGAGCCGTCGGTGAACCAGGCGTCTGCGTTGTGGCTTTGAAGCCACTGCGGATTTTTCCATTCTTCCCTGGTGGGGATTAGGATTTTGTAGGATTTCTCTACCGAAATTTTTTTCCGTAGTCGATCCTGGGTCAGAGTGAATGGGCTTTTGTGGAGGAGGTTTAGCTCAGGATGATTGTGCCCTCCACGCTTCCACTCGCCCAAACACTTCAGTCTGTATGCTGTAAGTCTGGCGGAGTGGATGATGAGCTTGTCCAGAGGCGGGCAGCAGAGTGCCACCTCTAATCCCGCTGTTGGGGTGGTCTTCATGACGCCAGTTGCAGCCCTCAGGTAGTTACCTTGAAGGCTTTTAAGCATTTTTACTGTCTCAAGCTTTTTCACCCTGGACCACCAGACTATTGCAGCATAGGTTAGTCTAGGCAGCAGTACTGCCCTGTAGAGCCATAAGGCGACCCTGGGTTTGAACCCCCAGGTTTTTCCCATGACTCTTTTGCACGTCCACAACGAGGCATAGAAGGTTGTTCTCTTGCGCTCGAGGTGGTGCTTCCAATTGAGCTTTGGGTCTAGATAGACTCCAAGGTATTTAACTACTGTAGCGTATTCTATCTCCTTATCCCAGAGCTTGAGACACTCAACGGGTTCGGGTTTGTATTTTCTGGTGAAAATCATGGCCTTAGTCTTGCTTGGATTAGCGGATAGACCTCTGGCCTGGCACCAGTCTTGGGTGGTCTTAAGTGCTTTGTCCATGAGCTCCTTAAGTATTGATAGGAAGTTTCCTCTGACTACTATGGCCACGTCATCAGCGTAGCCGTAGACAGAGAGGCCTAGGTTTTGTAGATCTATTAGGAGTTCGTCTACAACGATGCTCCACAAGAGGGGGGAGATGACTCCACCCTGTGGACAGCCCTTAGCAGGGATTCCAGTGATGGAGGTGTCGCCTTGATAGACGGTCAGATTCCTATTTGATAGCATACTCAATGTCCAGTCAATAATGGTCTCTGGTATTCCTCGTCTGTGCATAGCGTTTTTTATAGTTGCATATGATGTGGTGTCAAATGCTCCTTCGATGTCCAGGAATACTCCCAGAGCGTAACCTTTCGCCGCTAACTGTGTCTCTATTGTGCTCACCAGGTGATGTAGGGCAGTGTAAAAAAAAATTATATCAAACAAATATTATATTATAAATTGGATGGGGTGGATGTGGTAAAACCCTGCTAGAGCCATTGCAAGTTGCGCAGAAATTTATATTATAAATTATTCTACGTAGACCATATCGCCATCCCACTAATGAACTGTATAAGGAAGCTAAAGTTCTTGATTGTAGGCAACTTTTTCTCAAAACTTCCCTCTTAAGGCTATTTTTGGACAATAACTCAAATTTAGGAATAATTCAGACCCGGCGACCAACGAGACAAGTTGTAGAAAATAGCTTAATAATACCCAGAAGGAAAACATCATTTGGTCAAAGACATTACTCTTTCATTGCGCCGAGATTTTACAATCTGATCAATATGGAAATAAAAATGAATTTGACATTTAGGGAATTCAAAAATAAATTAAAGAAATGGTTATCGAATCATGACAGACTAACCATACATCAAATGTTAGAAATAATAGTATAATAAAACTTAGGTGCACAAATTATTAACATATTTTTAAACTTATATGTTAAGTATTTTTTAACATTGAACTAACTACCAAAAAATATTTGACTTTGACAATGAATTATACTTTTAGACTAGGTATTTTTATATTAAATCTTATATTACTTAAAACATAATATTAAATATTAATGACTGTTTCTTTCTTTTCTCACATATAACTTTATTTATATTATTTAATCGAATTTTATATTATATTTATTGCCGATTTAATAATGGAATTGCATTTTATTTATTATATATTTTTAATATTTTTTTATTATTATTATTTTTTATTTTATTCTGAAGACCACATTTTAGGGCAATTTAGTGTCATTAGCTTTTTACTAAAACTTGTACATTTGTAGGCAACCAAGCAATCAAGCAAACTTGATTGTAATATTGGAGTCCTGTCCACCCTAGAACGGGCTAGTCCCAGTTGGGTGACAGAAACAAATAAGCAAAAGGTTAAGGTTTTGCCATTCGGTTCCTGTTATTTTTGTAAGCTAATCAATGTTTTATAGTAATTAATTCTTAAATAAATAAATAAAATAAATAAATATATTAAAAAAATAAAATAATACGAGTTCCGTTACAGAAAGTAAACTATTGTATTTATAATTATCTTTATTACGGATTTTTATGAAATATTTTTGGTTTATGTATTTATCAATATACAGTTATATATACTTACTTCCGGAATGTAATTAATCAGACCTTCATTTGACACTAAACACGATATATTTATGTTAATTTATTGATATTTGGATATTTAGACAACTACTTACTTGGTATTTGGTCAGTTAAAATACCGTATAACACTCGGAATGACATAACGATATTAACAATACCACACACTTTTAATCGGTTCAAGCGTTTAGAAGTTATAGTGGAATAAAGAAACGGAAAACATAAATAGATAAACCCTGAACACATGACATTCCTTTTTTGTTGGGCAGTCGTGTAATAAAGTTGAAACACGAAATAAATACAATAAATGAGACATTTAAAACACTAATTAAACAGATATATACATATACATATATATTTTTTAACATTTGCATCTTGTTTTTCGACGTCAGACTAATTAATATTCCAAGCGTCCTGCAGAAGGTTGGCATAATCGATAGATTTCATATCGTGACATCGTAAGACTTGCGAAGGAAGTTTGGAAGTGCTTAACTTGACATGTAGAAGGTCATGGTGCGAAAACCTAGACGCAGTGCATTGTCTGTGACATTTTATCCGATTAGGATAAGAATATATCGTCAAATCAAAGCGACTACTATGAGACGTTTGATAGGAGCAATATTGTGATTAAGAGAAGTAACAATGTGGTTAAACTTGCTTGATTTGCTGTCGGTTTTCAAGAGACATGTATTAAAATCCCTTATACTGACAGAAAGTCAATAATGGGGGAGAAGGCTTTCTTGGGAATGGATTCAAACTCTTAAAAGTAGACTTGGGAAGGTCAATTCACAACGCCGAGAAGGAGCTAGCTAAATTGTAGTAGAACTTCAAGAAAGATGAAGGGCGGCCTCTGTAGTCGGAATCAGACGGATTGAATAAGGAATGTATGTTTAGATGTAATATAGATGATTAGTGTTTAAATGTATTAGAGATGTAGGTATAATGGGTCCCTCGAAAAGTTGGTATGTGACTCATAACATCATGCTAATTTTCTACCTATGTTTTGGAAATCGTTACTCCGATGAGTGTTACTCCGAATAACGAGTAAAACACACTTTATGATGAAACCTCCTAGAAATTAAAAAGCGCTGAATTAATCGCAGAAGCGCGAATATCTGAGCACATCCTTACGACTTCAGATTATAATAGAATGACCTAAAAGAGGGTAGGTACACACTACGCGGACACAATACGGTCGTGGAAGACGAGACGAACAGAAAGAATGAAGAGCGGTGAACGGTGGTGAATGGGATCCCGCCGCACAGTGGATCGTCCGGTAAAAGCCAGGTGAATAATAATATTATTTCTACCATAATAACTCCGGGAGGTCTGCCTGAATTCATTTTTTTTGTACTGAAGGTAGTAAGTATACTTAATAATAATGTTGATATTACAATATCAAATGTTTCTTCCGCACAATTCTGTAAATAAAGTGATCGTTATTTTCAATCCACTATTAGAAAATGGATACTATTAAAACAACACAAAATAATTAACTAAATTTGTAAGTAAGTCGAAATTAAATTAAATTAAGGCCTTACCGGCTCTTAGCCTAGTTGAACACAATAATACTGATACGATTTGTTGATTTCGGTATGTTATAGTTTTATGACTTATTTCCTTATTAAATATTTTAAAACAGAAATATTAACATGTTTGGTCTTTTGAAAAAAAAAACAATTCGGACATAACCAACTAGGATTTTAATAATTCTTTATTATTATTATTTTGTTGATAATTGTATGCAGTATTTTGAATTATTTTGATTTTATATTATCCTGATTATTTTTTTAATTTATATTTTAGCCAGTACATTTTAATAATGACTTAAGTAGGGATGGTGGTAATAGAAATAAAAATGTTATGCTTTTTCTATATAGTCCTAAATGTTGTTATTGCGGTTATGCCCTCTCCATAAAACATATAACATGTTGTAAATACTAATCTGTAAAAAAAAATACTTTATGTTTATAACAAGTGGTAGGTATAGATCTATATTATATAAATAAAAATGTTGTTGTACTTAGCATACAATATTGTAAGGTCTATGGGCAATTGGACATAATATAAAAAAATAAAGAAATTTGAACTCAAATGCGAAAATTACCGTGCTACGTATGTTACTTCATATTATGATCCGTAACCTGATATTTCCCCCTTTCATTTAAGTGTCATCCGCTAGGATAAGGACTCGACTATTGTACTTATTCGAAACTTTTCGCCGGTTTTTTTCAGGGTACACAGCTCTAGGATATTCTGTCTTTTTCTTCAACTAGATTTGTAATGACTTGACAATTGCAATGACTTGTAATGAGTTTTGTAAATAATTTCTTGTCTGTGTTCTAGAATTTATGTACCTATCTATTTATAATGTAGACTAGATGAAAGATTCACTGTGCGTCACATGTCGAGATAAACGAAATGCGGCGCGGGCGGAATGACGCGGTACAAAAAACGCCGCATCTAATGCCTAGTGTTCCTTCAAAGGAACAGCACAGCTGCTCCCGATTTGTGGATAAGAAAAAATGGGCCATCTCGGCTATGGGCTAGGGAGCGAAAGACGTACATTATAGCCACCTAGCGATAAGGAATATCGAAAGGAAAGATCAAGGGAATGGGTTATAAGGAGGAGGGAGCGAATAAGAACATGTAGCGTAGAGTTACAAATGTGCTAAGTGGCAAAATCTTTAAAGCGAGTAATAATTTAAAAAGATGTATAGAATTTCTTTTAATTTGCATGGATAATAGCCATCAAATCGAGGACTTAAAGTGCAGCGTAAAAGTAGTATTTTAGATATTGCAACATAATTGTATTTTTGTTAAAGCCTTATCTTTATAGCATATTTATGAAAACGATGGCTAAAGCTTTTACATTGTGCCTATTTATGGACCCAAAATTACGAAACAAAATAGAAAATAATCATTATGTAAGTACTTGAATAAATAACATTTATGTAAATATATATAGCTAACATTATTGCAGAGTAATAATTATTTAATATATTTAATACTCTGATATTATTTAACAACATACCTCGCTACATTCTCCACTAAATATTAAAGGAAAAAAATATGCGCAAAATTAATATGATATACCACCTATTCCTACTCAATTCACGTCGATATTGGTCTACCTTAGTACAGGAATCAGTCTTCTGAGGTAAATTTAATAGCATAAACAATCTCATGTAAAATATTTTTTATTAAATAAATTAATTGAATATTTTAAAAAAATAAATAAACAACAAAACACAACAGGCGGACTTAAAATAGAAGCAGGGTTGAAATTTGAGAAGTTATTATTTCTCCAATTACTCATTCTCGCCAGACACATCAAAGGTATTTTTATTTATTACATGACTGCCCAACAGAAAAGGAATGTAATTTGTTCAGGGTTCATCTATGTATGTTTTCTGTTTCTTTATTCCACCATAACTTCTACTAAACGCTTGAACCGATTTAGAAGTGTGTGATATTGTTAGAATCGTTATGTCATCCCGAGTATCATATGGCACCTTAACTTTCCAAATATCAAGTAAGTAGTTCTCTAAATGTCCAATGTCTTATCCAATGTCAATGTCCAATTAACATAAATATATCGTGTTTAGTGTCAAATAATTGAGTAAATTCTGGAAATATACATGTATCTATATGGATAAATACATAAACCACAAATATTTTATAAAAAAACAGTAAAAAATATATATTATAAATACGGTAGCTCACTTTCTGAAACGGCAGTCGTGTTTTTTATTCTTTTTAAAATATTTACTTGTTTTACATTTTAAATACTGCTATTTTACATTATAAATTATTTGTTCTTGGACCAGCAGCAAAAAATAAAGCACACTGGAGCATCTTGACCACAAGTCAACGCCGCCTAACTAGGTCTAGGCGTGTAATAAGGCAGG
This sequence comes from Micropterix aruncella, assembly GCA_944548615.1. Taxonomy (NCBI): domain Eukaryota; kingdom Metazoa; phylum Arthropoda; class Insecta; order Lepidoptera; family Micropterigidae; genus Micropterix; species Micropterix aruncella. The sequence goes on along the minus strand of CALYMY010000172.1, from coordinate 41,724 downwards.
CGTACCAGAAAATGTTTAGCCTGTGCATACGTTTGGTTTCATTTTAAAGAAAAACACAAAAGAAATCAAGTTCGGACTTATAAGTATTAAAGATATCATGAAATATCATTACAGAAATAGATTAAATATGATTTCCTAATTCTCCTTTTAATTCTTGTTTGAATATTTATACAAAGTAATGGTCAATTTTGTGCAGTTTATTGGCATTCAGATTTCTAATGTGATAACATTGTCTATTCGCCAGATATATGATCAAAATAAGAATTATAAATAATACATATAATAATTGTAAGTTCTATACCCTTGCAGGGATTTTGGAATTAAATTAACTTTGAACTTTGAACTTTAAATTAGTCAAAAGTATTTAAATTTTTCACATCATTCTCTCACTCTTTCACACAAGTTAGGAGAAGAAATGTATTACGGTTTCATCGATGTACGATTCCTATCAATGTACGGTTTGTGTTAGTTTTTGCGGGCATCGGGAACGGTTATAGGTATTGGTGAGGGAGACACGGCCGACACGTGCACCTCTTGAAATTGCCACAAAAAACGTCGGTTTCGTCGTCAGCCTCATTCAATGTGGACCGCGGGACTGCCAGAAGCACCCACAAGTGTGAACGAAGCCCTTTTTTCAGTATGAGAAAAGCAATAAGCATGGATCATCCGCGCGAAATGAGAATCCGTGCGGTTCGATCCCGTTCGATCAATATAATATAAATATAAACGTTCGAAATAAATATCTACTTCAAGATTAGGGGTAGAAGGAATCTTCATATGTCCTCAAAAACCTAACACAGTTCGCAAAAGCAAGTAACCGCCACAACGTAAATACGAGAAATAGAATATAATTTTATTTCTCAAGTTTCGATTTAAAAAAAGTAGTAGGTATCCTCTTTTATGGGGGACTACCTACACATTTTTATTATAGAATTCCTGAAGAAATTTTGGAAAACAATGTGCCTGCATGTAAAATATAAGATAATAAACATAATGTAACATAATATAATATAATACAAAGGAATAATACTATAATATATTTAGATCGTTATATTTATATGTGTGTGTATGTGTACATGTATGTGTGTATGTGTATAAATATGTATATGAGTACCTACGTCAGTTATGCTTCTCCACCCAAGTCAGATAATAAATCGTATGCCCAGATACAGGTTATATTCGGCCTAGTAGGGTATGCGCCGAGCATGGTCATGTGAATGTGGGCCGTTGTTTACTTCGTATAATTACTTGGTATGACCTTTTTTATGTATTTCCAAAAAAAAGAAGTTTGGTATTACAAACTTGGAAAACAATAGAAAAAGCATATTATAAAACACTTAACGAATAAAGATGCATGGTGTTAATCAATCTATGTACATATTAGATTAACATTGATTATATAGGGTATTCGATTTCTCGTACTACGTTTTGGCAGCTAGGATTTTACTACGAAACGCAATGTGTAGATAGCACTCAATGTTCCAAACATTGATTAGTCTTATTTTATGTTTAGAATCCCAATAGATGGCGTCCAAAACATTTTGTTGCCATATCTTATCTTAAAATAAAACAATAATATAACAACCATCGAATTTTTAAATCATACCTTTTATTTTTTAAATATTATTTAAATATATATGTCAATTTTGAATTTGTTTCACATGTTTAAATACGTAATAATTACGAGCTTTAATTTTTAAATAGATTAATAGACTGCATTCTAAACTCTCCGTATTATTGTTAAAAATGCGATAGATGGCACTAATAATTTAATGTTGGTATTTAATGTAGTATTATTATTATGATGTATATTTTATCATTATGATTTATATATTACCATTAAACTATATTATGTAATATTATAATTGAATGTATTATTATCATTGGTTAAATAATAGGTTTTTATAATCAATCAGTCCTTCGTAAAAAACTATTCATTAGCAATGATATTATTGATAGCAAATAAATTGCTATTTGTTTCGCCGGAAAATCTACATGCCGCCGGCGCAGAAAGGTTGCCAAAGAGTACTATGGCAATTTAATACACTATATAATCAATCAAATCAATCAAATTTATTTTGTCAAATTTAAAACATACCCCATTTGATGTGATGTACTTACATTATTCAGTCGTCGATACATTTCTTATGAGCATTCTGATATGGCTTCAGCTCCTTCTGCCAATTATGTTTTGTGGCTTCTATGGACTCGAAACATCTTCCACGAAATGTTTATTTAAGTTTCGGGAACCGTAAAATTCACATGAGACGTATCTGGTGAATGATATCCTTGGTCAAAGATATTAATTTACTTTTTGGTCAAAAATGTGGCGGATGGCGCATTATCGTAGCGAAATATCCGAGAATTTTCTCGCATTCGCCTCATAATGTTAAAAAAATATTGATTGTTGACTTTTTGCCCCCTCTGCAGCTCAGGAAGGAATGTAGAGTCGACAACACCCCGATAGTCAAAGAAAATAGTCAACATGACTTTCATTTTTGAACGACTTTGTCGTGTTTTTCGGGTTCGGCCCGTTGTCGAATCGCCATTTCAACACTAGTAGCTGATTTGCATATCAAATTCATGAAAACACATGCATTTTTAAATTTTGTTTTATATGTGATTTTTAAAAAATATGTTTTAATGCTATTGATGAAAGATTTTTCTTTTCTAAGTTCTGTACGTTCCAGGCTCAATTATTATTTAATACTGTCGTTTTTCAGTTATGTCACTTATTAATATTCTGTTTCAGGCCAATTTCAATGTATATTTCAATGTCTTAATAACTGTGAATTTTTATTATTATTATTTTGTTTTTTTTTATTATCCTTTATTATATATTATATCATTTGTTAGGTATATTATAGGTAAATCAGTGCAATAATGATAACGACTAATTTAACGTTACACACTTACCAAGTAAGTAGACATTGACAAACTATTACCATAACAGGGAATTATGAGAAACGAGGTGTCATAGATTTCTATCACCATACATGTTACACCATAATCTGACAATACATATATTTCTATTTCATAAACCCTCGTCTGTTTTCGGTGACCATTTCGAAGTAAATCGTAGAGCACACTTGAAGTCAACTAACCTAAACAACAGCTGTAAACAAACTGGTTGACGTGTTGCACCAAAACTCTACGTATCGCTACCAACTAACAATTTTTTGCATAGCTTGTACCATACATGGCCTTTTTATATGAACAATTCCCAGCATTTATTTGGCAGTATTTATACATACTAGGGGGAGGGGGGAGGGGGGGTCAATCACAACATACCCGTACATACCACGGACATACCCGCCATCCCAGGTATTCATAACGGCATCGTGTCGTTCTGTCTCCCATGGAGTGAATGTGAACGACTTAGCGGACAAACACAATCCCCTGCTACGTGCCTGCTACCTACACCGACAAGCCCGTCCAACGGCTTACCGCGAGGCACTGGAAAGAGGACCCAGCAGGCTGACTTTGCTTCTTTAGATCAGATTTAGACAGATTTCTGAATCCTCCAGTCTAGTCCCAGATTCGAAATCTCTTCCGCGGCCTCTGCCTGGTGTTTACGGTAATTCAGTTTGAATTTACCATGGTCCGTCCCGCTCTTTGCTATGTCAATATCACATGGATGACAAACGGATCGTTTCAAAGGTGGCTGACACCAGGTCAACAAAAACCCCCGCTGCTTAGGAAACTTACGTTTCCAGGCTCCCCGGGTTATTCGCCGGAGCGCACAGCAGTTTGGCTCATCCCTCACGATGCGCAATCCGCCCCGTACCGCCCGAGGAGCTCCCCCAGATTGGAGCCTTCGATCCCACCTGTCCATGACTGGGCTTACAGCCGCAGAAAAAGTTCACAGAGTCCTTTCCAGGTTAGTCCCTCTTCGAGGAGGCTGCCCGGTATAAGCTGAACCGTGAGTTGAGTGGACCTAGGATAACAGACAGGCCATCAGGCCCAAGCTGCAAGGAACCGTTAGGTGCCTGACTGTATGTATAGTATTTTATTACAAGACACAGGCAGGTGCTTATATGACTGTCTTATCCGTAATGTAAGAGCCAAAAACGCTAATTGCCTGGACAGCCGCGACAGCTGTACTTGCATTACTTTCTTGCAGCCGACAGGCAATATTCAGCCGCAGTTCCTGTCACGGAATTGAACACACATGGCCGCATAATCATATTCTAAATAGTCCCACTACGCACGTCAATTAACGAGATGCTTGAAATTACCAAAAGATACATTTCAGAAAATTTTCAGAAAAAGGGGCACTTTCAACAGCTGCATTTTATTTACAGGCTATTGCCATTGATTATATAGCATCTAAGATTGCTCAATGTCATAGTATATTTTGGCAACTCTTATTAGTATACTTTGGATTGTATGATTTTAAAAACCTAATAATTTAACCAATGATAACAATTCCACTGCGCCGGCGAAATGCAGGTGGTTCTGGAAGCATTGACGTCGAAACTAATAGCAATTTATTTGGCCATCTATAAGAAGATATATAATGATTTATTAGAAAAGACTGATTGCTTATAAAAACCCAATAATTTAACTGACGATAACAATAAAACATTCAATTATTACTGCCATCTATCACATTTTTTATAGGCTGATTACATCATAGAAATAATAAGAGATAGAATGCCATATATTAGTCTATCTTAATATTAAAGTGCGTAATTATTGCGTATCTTTATACCAAATCAAAAAATCACATCTCATGTAAATCATATTTAAATAATAAGAGCTATCATTTAAAAATTCGTTTCCTTTTATATTATTATTTTATTTCGAGGTAGGATACCGAATAGGCGTGTTAAGTGCGCCATCTAAACCACAAATGCATCATATTGAACATAAGAGTAGATTAATAAATCTTTGAAACAATGAGTGGCATATACACGTTGCGTTTCGTAGTACAATCCTAGCTGCCAAGACCTACTATGTCATTAAGCAATCTAATATTATATATAATCGATGCTATGTTCACTTTTGCTTGATATGAAGGCATGAATCTTGAAAAGTAATATTTATTTTTTATTGCGTCGATACTAGTTCCTTGTGGCTGGAAAACTGGCTATTAAGTGGTTGGAAAACTGGTTAAAGATTCTCTCACTCAAACTTTATGACTCGTGATTTATGGTTTATTTTACGTTTAATATAATAAATTTAGTGCATTTTTAACTGCTCAACGAAAGTTTAGATAGCTTCGGTTTCCACCGATACCATGCAGCTAAAGCCGGATCACTTATTCTATGATCAAGCCATGCAAATCACATCGTTTCACTTTATTATTATTGAAAAACTCTGCTTAGGTGTAGAATTTACAGATACATCTAACATAACAAAATTCTGGTAAAATTAACCAGGTTTTCGTTGGTAATTAAGACTATAAACAAGAATATATCTATATACTCGATTAAGTTTTCACGGAGAATATTTTTATGTCAGTAGGTATAGGTACATGATTATTTAGCGAGGGTTAAGCATCAACACGGAATATATTTCAATATATTTTTGAGTAAAATATTTTTTCTTATTTTTTAATGGAGATTATCCAGGGTTCGCGTGGTACCACCACTTTTGAAACATGTTAATTTCCGCTGAGTTTTGTTTCTCCTCTAATTCAGCGGATTTGCCAAGTTTATATTTACTACTGAGAATATGTTAGCTTTTACTATATAACAGCTATTACTAGTCATTATCGCATTATTCGTTATATTGCAGTTTTTTTAATGTTTGTAAACGTATTTTACTTGTAAATATAGTTATTAGATGAAGCGGCAATAAAAATAGGTGCTCCGAATATTGTCCCGAAATGTACCAATATCTCAGTTCTGCAAAGTGAATTGAACTTAGCTGTCATTGTATGTAATGAAGTGCAAGGTAAAACCTTTTAGTTGACATGAGCTACAAAGTCACTATTGTCTATGGGTCGACAAGAAATGGAGACACTAATAACATATATACTAATATAACGTACGAAAATTCTAATCTATATAATATTATTTAATATACATATATCTTTAAAGAATAAATATGGTATATGTTTAAATTTTATATTATTACGTTCTATTATATGTATTTATATATATATAAACTTAGATATAATATATTACTTCTTTTTATTACATATTATGTACAAAAACAAATGTTACAAGTAGTTACGCAAACCACACTACATACACATTTATTAAACCTACCTAAGCAGGCGAGACCTGGTTAGGATGGCTTTGTAGCTCTAATAAATCATACTTTTTAGATTGAATAAGGAAATTTGAATTTGAAAGGAGAATGCTACTATTTGTATGAGCACTGGACCCACAAGCCAATACGTTTAGGCATTATATGTTTAGGCACATTTTAGTTATATTTAAAAACTACATCTTACCTATAATAGTATCTTAGTGGTATTTGAGTTTTACATATTTCAAATATTAGGTCTCTGACAAGAAATATCTGTTAAGATATATTATAATTATGTTTATCTATTTAATAATATTATTACTATTTATTCTTTATTTCACAAAATAACAATAATTATACAGCAAAAAAAGTGATACAACACGAAACGAAAGCCAAACAACAACTGATGGCCTACAAGACACCCGCCGCGGGAGTCGGTTGCAGCCCTTCCGTCCACCTTGTCTCGCATCTCTGACGCGACTCATAAAGTATGTAAAACCAACCACTATCGTCACCTATTCGCGTATATATAACTTTATACCCAAAACGAATTCAGAAGAGCTGGCATATAAGTAATTATGAAACATAAAAAGATCTTTCGTATGACATAATGGTTTATTGTTATTGGAGGGTGGGCCCAAGGAGTGGCATTCTCCTTTGAATTTGTTGATGGGTTGGTTCGAAATAACCACAATTCTTTGATCTATCGATCAAATCAACCGTCGCTAAATAATCAGATCAACCGTCGCTAAATAATCAATCTATCGATTTTCATACGCATAAATAAATCACTTTAATGAATATGTACCAAAAACAGAGATCACCGCTTTAAGTTGCCTCATGAGTGCCATAAGTGCAGAAATGCAACATGGCTTGTGCACAGTAATAGTAGTGGGCTAGGTATGGTGCAGTGCAGCCGTTAGTTAGGATCAGGTCAGGTAGAAAGAACTCCCGCGCAGGATGCACATTGTACACCAAACAAGCAGGTATAGGGGACATTCCACACGCGCAAGATGCAACGGGCCATCAGCTGCTGACACGTGCGCCACGAAACTCATAATTACAGGCTCAAGGCGGATACACACTGACTGACTACTTTTTTGGGCCTTTCTACCTGGGACAGTCACGATGATACGTATAATATTAGTAGCCTCAGGCTTCGCTCGCTTTGCGCTAAAGGTCGACTGTCTCATTCACGACTCACCGGGTCGTAGCTACTTACCACATTTTGCATTAGCAAATTTGTATGGTAATGACAAGACCGAATAAACATTTTCCTTTCCAGAATTCCCCTAAATTAATAAAACCAACGTACATAAAGGAAATCCACATCTAAAGAAATCTACGCCATAACCATAAAAACAACGCGGTCCCAAGATCTCATTAAAAGCAGGTTTTTGTTTGTGGTATAATAAGCTTTTATTACTTTGGCGGGGATGAGGGAGCAGTTTTGCCAACGCGGTGTTTAATTGTGTAATTTTCTATAATACTATCCCTGCTCTTGGCGAAAAAGGTTAAGTACATCGTTTTGGGATGAATGCATTTAAAGGCTTGAGGGTGACATGTAAATCAGGTTGAGATGATATTTAGAGTTATTATTTTTTTATTAAAGTAATAATAATTATCTAAGATATAAATTTTGATAAAATATTACCGAGTAAATTTCACATAATACCTCAAAAATTGTTTTTAATATGAAAACAAACAAAAATATTGGTTAAAAAGTGAACAATTGATAATGAAACTAAACAATAAATAGGGTGAGTGTTTTCTATCGGCACTCGATTTTTACGTAAGTTTAAAGCTGCGTCCGGATTAATAACATTGCCAGTTTAAATTTTCAGCGTTTAAAACGTATGAAGTCCTTGACCCAAATTTCACATCTGGCAACGTTCTGAAAACTAAAATAGACTCTACGTTATTTTTCTAGCGCTTACATACCTTTCTCAGTTATGAAGGTGCATGAAAGAGACAAATACTATAATAGTTATAAATTAGGTGATTAAAACGTATGAAAAATTTGACAGCATTGTTTTAAAAATCCTGTCTGGCAACGCTCTGACACGGAATGGACAGATATACATATCACAGTCAGCAGCGCCTCAAAGCAGTCAGCCATCAGTCGGTTGCCATGCGCCTCGCTGTCGCGGTTACCTAATCAACGTCATCGACAAGCACCCGGCAAACCTGGACGAAGGCGTCGTCGCTTAGATGATTATTTTTAATTGTGCCAAGGCCAACTGATGATTGATTGTATTGCCATCGGCGATTTTAGTACCGAGTGATCGATTTCTCGCATAATTCACTTCATTTTTGCAATCAGCCCGCTATGAAAGGGCTTATTTTCTAGTTGGGCATACAATGATTACCGATTACGAAAAACGGAATTAGTGCCACAAGGACAATTATTTTTTCTACCCATCCGATACTTAATCCCTTATTCATCAACAGAATAATTATGGTTATAAGTTGTATGTAAAAGAACGGTATAAGTTTTTACTTTCCCGGCCGACCACTCGACGAGAAGGGAAAGTGTCCAGAGAAACCAATCGCGCGGCCTGAGGTGCGGGCTCGACCACCAGCCGAGAGAGGGCGCCCAAAGCTTTTATTTATGAAATTAATATTCAAGCGAAATCGGTCCTCGTCTTCTTCCCCGGAAGGTCTTGGGGTGACACAACCGATTTTTAATAGGCGTTGCTTATGTATGTATGTGTTTTATAACACGCGTATAAAGGAGATTTTTATACAACCCCTATTGCACAACCAAGAATTCGCTACTGAGAAGTGTGATAAATTTATTAATATAAATTTCAGCTACTGGGAAGCTTAGAAATTAATAATTCACCTCCCTGAAATTGGTATAATAATATAAACGGCGATCTTCGTGCCAGATAGGCGATTGAAACCGAGCTGAAAGAGGCCCTTTTATCCGCTTTCACGTTGTTCAAGCACGTTCCAGTTTGTATATTTCTCTCTGCCAATACTAATGCTTCGTATACACTACAGTTAGCCCAGTCAAAAGGAACAAAATTCGACGTTTGACGGAAATTACTGATAATGTCATGAATATTGGCATAGATGTTGGCAAAGATAGCATAGATGGCCTTCTCAATCTGTTGGCGCTCGAGCCGCCATATTGGCAAAATGGCGCTTCGATTCAGTTTTTCCCTTATATCTCGCTAAATGTTAGCGATAACAGAATTGTGATCGATGTAGAAATAAAGCTTATAAAAGTCTCTACAAAACATGGTACATATTTTTTTGTATTATATATTAATATTATCAAAATACCCTTGAACCGCCATATTGGCAAAACGGCGCTCTGACTCAGTTTTTCGCTTACATCTCGCTAAATGTTAGCGATAACAGAATTGTGATCGATGTAAAAATAAAGCTTATAAAAAATCTACAAAAAATGTTAAATAGTTTTTTGTATTATCTATCATTATTATCAAAATACCCCGCAATTCCTAGGTAACCGAAAATAGTAGGTACAAATAACCTATCGTAAGAAATTAACTGACAATTGACCATCGCCCGCCCGCCCGGGGAACGGATTATGACTTGCGCGCGGTGCATGCGAGACGGCCGGATGATCGGTTACCTAGGCATTCCGGGGTATTTTGATTATAATAATAGATGATATGAAAAATATTACATGACATTTTTTGTAATGAATTTCATAGGCTTTTTACTTTCCTGTTCAAGGAAAGTTTGTGGACGCACTTCTGTGTGTCTGTGTGTATTCTCCGACGATATCGCCGAAACGCTTCATTCGATTGAGCTGAAATTTGGCATGCGGGTATTATTTGGTCATAGCATGAGCTGAAAAGATTGTGTTTTAAATCTTTTTACCCAGGTTTGGCTCCCGACGAGGGAACTCCTTAACCGTCAACAGCAGAGATCCAAGATTTTGTATACGCATTCATTTATGATAGCTACTTCCAAGTTCCGCCATGACATAGCTGATGTACCCTGGGTTGGCTCCCGACGAGAGAACTCCTTAACGATCAACAGCAGAGACAAAATTTGAAAAGTCGAAAAGTCGAAAGGTCTGAAATTAATATTCAGTTGAATTAAGTTCCTGGCTACTTGACAGGAAAGTCTTGGGATGACATTTTTCTAAGATGGTGGCTCGAGCGCATGTGACTTTTAGTATGTTTAACAGTACACCTCAATGAACATTTATGCCAACTTTCAAAACATTATTAGTTATTTCTCACTGGGCTAAGTGTGCCTAGTCTCTCTGCGTGATGTTAGTAAACTCGCACATGCTCCAATTTGGCAACTCCGCGGGGGCGAACACATTCCATTCTCGTGGGGGTTAGAAAAAAAACGAGCAACCCTTTGCGGTCGAGGGTTGCTTTGGCAGAGTTGCTTGCCTCTAGGATATAGTCGCTGCCGTATCGCTTATCGCCCAGCCTAAATAAGAGACGGAAGATATATGTAATAAGAGGCCAAAAGAAAAGGATGAAATTAGAAAAGGGGGAATCGAAAACATCTGCTCGTAGAAGAAATAGTTGGTTAATTGACCGATGCAATGTGCTTGGGACGTTACAACCTAAGAAAGTTGGAAGCCTCCTGGCTGCTCCAAAAGATAACTGATTTGGTGTACAAGTGAAAACAAATAGATCGAGATGATCGAGCATATTCAAAGAAAAAAAATACATATTTTGTATAGAAAATACAATATTTATCCATATTTATTACCGTCCTATTTTGTGTCAGGAATGGTAGGAAACAACACTCTTGATACGCGTCGATATATTTTTAAAATTAAAATTATTTTTGCAAATAAATAATTTCAAGGAACTATTTATTTACCCGAGATACTATGCAAGTTTGAATTGCACGTACCGAAAAATTACATAGCTAGGAGATCGCATCTATTGTTTAATGAGCCGTACCATCGTACAAATATTTTTGTAGACAGGCCGGCCAGTGGAGAGGATTATAGCTCATCTTAATTTCTTACCCACTGAAATAAACATCTTTTGTATATCCCGTTGGCAGCTAAAAAAGTAACTCCCTGCCTGCTAAATACTTGTTTTATATAAGTTTATTTTTTTAATGTTTTTTGTAATGTCAGCATTAGATTACTTATGTAAGTCAGTTATTATGGACTTGTACACTCTAGATTTAATATTCATGGGCTAATTGGATTCGATTGTAATGCTCCTGATTAATATTTTAAATAAATAAATAGATAAAAACATTGATCAGTTTCTTTAAGTACTGTAATATCGTTATGAATATTATTACTCCGTGGAGATATGATAACCTAATACAACGAACAAAAAGATTGTATAACTATTGCTAATCTTGGGATGTGTGTCAGATGGCGAAGATACAGACCAAGAGTTAATGAAGTATTAAATAGTCATGCCTTGTTAATTCCATAGTTGTGTTAAAGAGTCATGCCATAATTAATTTCCTTTTCAGTTTTTTTTTAAAAGCGCATCTTGGGAAGTGTGTCAGATTCCGAAGATACGAACTAAGAATTAATAAAGTATTGGAGAGTCATGGATCGCTAAAATAATAATTCATTTACTTTTCAAGATTATAGCAAAAATCGAAGTTATTATATTTTATCTTAACGGTGACTTGACTTTGGCCTATATGTCTGGTGTTTCCTAATGCGAGGCGATTATTCTGCTGTTTCTTAATGAACCAAGTATCAACGATTTATCATTTGAACGAGAAGAAAATCTCCTCCTACCCGTAATAAATCTAATGGAAGCTAAGAGATAAATCGCTCGCTACATGAAACGACGTCACTCGAGCAACTTTCCTTGTTTCGCAATTTGTTACATTCAGGACGCAACGACGCGACGCAGCAAACGATTCAGCAGCGAAACTTAACGTTTCAACGTTAGAGATGTCGTTCTATTTAAGCGTTTCGTTTTTTTTGCACGTGATTCCGAACTATTTTTGATGCAAAAACTAGCTGAGCTTCAATTTTATTTGAGCTCGAGAAAGTTCAATACAGTGACGACGCCAGTTACATATCCTGTACCAAGTATGATTGCAGTTTCAGAAAATTTACCATACATACTTAATTTTTTTCTAATCTATTCATTTCTCGATGGATTTCTGCAAATCCTTCTGAAGAATATTTCAAGGAGAAGCTTAGATTCATTTTTGTATATAGTATCCTTCTTGTGTAGCCTCGTTCTTTGAAACTTCCGAAAAACCTTCTTTACTTTGGGCAAAAAGTGTTATCTTGGTAGAATCGCATGTTTTTTCACATTGTCGAGAGGCGAGGCGTTAGGAAGTGACTCTGAAAAGAGGGCATTTGCGCAGCCTCATAAATCAAGAGAATGGTCTCAGACGAATGGCTCGAGACAAATTGGACCGCCGAGCGGCTCAAGCATTAATTAGGCCATCGTGGCCAGCGGTCCTGGAAAATCGAGACTTTGCCTTGTTTATAAAACTGAAAAATAGCCTGCCAGGATCCCGACTGAAAGAGTATCGAGAATAACAAAAGCAAACCACGAATAATTTCTTTTCTTTGCTAAATAGGGTGTTAAAAGTTCTGAAGGCTTTCGAAACCTCTAAAATACAAAAATTGATTATATAGCGTATTAGATTGATCAACGCAGTACCATAATTTGGCAGCTAGAATTTTACCACAGAAGCAACTTGTAGATGGTGCTCATAATTCCAAAAAATTGAGTAGGTACCCTTATTTTATGTTAAATATGACGGCGTTCGTTGTATGACAGTATCGTGGGGCACTTTAGATATAGTCAATAGTCAATAGTAGTTTATTCATCAAAAATTGCAAATACAGTTGGATATTTCAAAATATAAATCAAACAAATAGTTCTTTTTTTTAATTCAAAGAAATCAATAGCCAAAAACTAATGACTTTGCGGTATAGTACTAACTCGAAATAAAATAATAATATAATAATGAACGAATTCTTAAATCATGAATGTTTAAAGCTCAATATTTTAACATTATTTACATAAAAAATTATTTTTTTTATTAGGTACGCAGATACGTAATAATTACGCATTTTAATGTTCAGATAGATTAATAGATAGAATTCTATCTCTCCGTATTACTTCTGTGATTTAATCAGTTTGTATTAAAAATGCAATAAATGACGCTAATAACTGAATTGTAATTATTAATTAAATTATTAGGTTTTTATAATAAAGCAGTCCTTTGTAAAAAATATCATTCATTATCAATGTTATTATAGATGGTCAAATACATTGCTATTAGTTTCGCCGTCAATGCTATCACAGCCATCTGTATGTCGTTGGTGCAGAAGGGCTGCCAAAACGCACTATGGAGTTAAGCAATCTAATATCATATGTAATAAATAATAACATATAGGTCATATACCCCACCGGGACATTATCGATTTACAAAGATCTGCTCCCTTTTTCCAACCCACGTCAGTGTTTCGGGCGAATATGCTCGCCTGCTCGCATTCACCATACGCAATATGACGTCACTGAAATCAAATTTGGTTTTAATCAATCAGCGGCAGCCGCGATGTTGCCAGATATAATTACGAAGTTAACGCGAGTTTCATTAAACTAATGAATGCTAATGCCGTGTGGGCACTGCGTAGTAGCTTCTAAAATTATATGGGATTTATAGCATGGCATAGGGTGATAAACCAGGACGTATTCGATATATACATATACACTGAATTTAAAGATAAAACGCAAACAGATATAATTAAAAAAAAAATAAAAACCAGGACTGTCTTTACAAAAAAGTGACCTATTAGAAACAATTTGTTCTCGCTGAAAAGCACGCATTTTAGAGAACAAACTTCTAATAACAATATTCGTTGAAACAAAATTTAATTTACGGAAGTTCCGTTACGTTAAGGTCAGTTGACGCGTGTTATCTCTATAAACATCCAGTGCTTAAAGACGAATGCGGATGCTGTCAGTCAACGGGTTTTTTCAATGCCCCTGACATCTTCCGCTGGGCAATTATCCTGTAGGGGGACTTCACGTGAGCCGGGTTCATTGAGCCGGTTTTCTGAATGTGGCGTCGCAGGGCCGCGCGCCCTGCGACGCCATTATATACGCTTCACAGCGTATATAGACGCTTTATGTAGCCTCGCGCAGACCGCCGCCGCTCGAAGACAGTTGCCCTCAGTTGTGCTCAAGCAATAAAAAGCTTTTTATTAAATGTTCGTGGTTTACTAATTGTTTATTTAGAAAAAACTGTAACTGTAAACTGGTTTATTTAGAAAAAAAATGTAATTGACGTTTACAATGTTGGCATAAATTAAGTGTAGAATCGAACATATTCTTAGTCATTGTTTCCGAAGCGAAGAAAGTACAAATTTGTTGTATTTTATCAACTCCACTAGACCACAGTCTGTTCTGGATTGATACATGTATTATATTTGAGCACATAGAATTAAATATTTATCCATATAGTTATCTATATATTTCCGGAATCTACTCAATTAGACCTTTCATTAGATACTAAAGACGATGTATTTATCTCGATATCATTTGGATAGTTTAGGTTGACAGTCGCGATGACATAACGATAATTCAATAACAATACCACACACTTCTAAATCGGTTTAGGCAATTAGAAATCGGACAACTTAGATACATACATGAACCCTGAAAATATTACACTCCTTTTTGGGCAGTCGTGTCAAAAGTGTAGTATTTAAATATAAATTGTCGTAATACATATGTTTTTTTTGGCTTACATTTTCTAAAACTAATGAAGAATAGCTGAAAATGAGGCAACCTTTTAGGCCAGAATTTGAAATAAAATTATAATTTAACTAGCTGTTGACCGCGGCTTCGCTTCGCGTAAAGTTTCGAATCGATTTGTGTATTTAAGTAGGGTGGCGTTTATTTGCCCTTTTAGACGCTATGTCCCCTCTCAGATGCACGCTACCTATCTGGTAGACGTACGCGTTTGTTCTTGTTCCTCGCTAGCCTTTCGCTGAACGCTTACCTAGCTGAGCCAGCAGCCGCCGCCGCCCGCTAGGTATTCCGGGTGCTTGCACGCGTTACAAATATCATGATATCTCTATATCTAAAACACTTAAAAACATACAGTAAATGGCTAATTTTATCTTTGTTATCACCCGTGATAATAGATTAATTTATTTTAATAAAGATTCTTGTTTTATTGCTAATGTCTTCAACAAACACTGCCTACTTATTTTTCATATTTTTTCGATACATAAAAGCAATTATTGTAGCTTAAGTTAAAAGTTGGATATATACTATCGCCGACTTTCTTTATAGATCTCTTTAAAGTCGATATTTTGTCATATATTGTTTTCACATAATATCAACTGCGCACTTCGATAAAGCAACTCGCCAGCTCATTGTCTCCGAATTGATTTACAAATATCGTGATTTCGTATTATAAACCAATCTTTATCACAATAAAATATAGCCTATAGCACTCATCGATAATGGAGCTTTCCATTAGTGAAAGAATTTTTGAAATCGGATGAGTATTTTCAGAGATTACCCCCTACATACAAACTAACAAACATTACTTCTTTATAATATTAGGATAGATGATATCTGAAGTGCATACAGCATGCGATACAAATACACCTGAAATAGTATCCCAACTTAAAGTCATTCCAGTCCTTTCACAATCTGACCCTCATATTAATTTCGAAAAACCTACCCCAATCGCGTTCGGCCAATCGTGGCGCAGGACTTCTGCTAAAATGACTACCTGTGTCAAGCGCTGAATCGGCGCTGCCGGAAGCTCGCCGACCGGAAACAGGTTGCGGATCCGCCCCTTCTCGTATAACCCCCTCCTATTTATTCTCCCGCGGCGCACTTAGCTTGTTTTTAAATCTCGTTGCATGACTGCAACACCTGTAGCGAGAGTTTCATAAAAAAGCGGAAATATGTAGTGTAACGCGCATATCATACGCTTCGCCAAAATTCATGCCTGCTTTTACAATGTTGTGATGCTGTAGTTTGTTGTTTAAATTTTATATTGTGCTAAATTAATAGTTTTTAAAAAAACACACTAAAAACACCCTTTGCGGCCAACTATACGACACCATTACTTGTAGTACTTTCGACGACTTTCGCGGCCAACTATACGACACCATTACTTGTAGTACTTTCCACGCACCATTACATCTACATTACTTGGTATGCGCACCATTACTTCGCACCAACCAAAGTTCATTCCAAAACTTTTCTAACAAGTCCAAACACAGCTATATATATGATACGATGTTTTATCATGAAGTTCCAGTTCATATCTTGCGACTCCATCATCAGTCACGACATACCATATTATTGTATTGTCATCAGAACTACATACAGCTGCCAATTTTCATGACGCTACGATCCTTGGAAGATGGTTAAATTAGTTACCTTCGATTCCATTACATAGTTAGTTACATACAGGTTGACCTAATAAATGCGTGTTAAAAATAGACCATGACAAAAATTACATACAGAATAAAATAATAATATAATAACCAACGAATTTTCAAATCATAGCTCTGATTGACAGAGCTTGCACTAATCACTTCAAACGGTAATTTATTCCACAAGTCCACCACTCTTTTGTAGAACAATCTTAATAGAATTAGATTTAAATTTTGTACTGTTGAGTGTTTAGTTGTGACCTCGAAGATTTGTGTTGACGTTAGATTTGTAAATATTCTCTAGCCCAGGTACTTCGTAATATTATGTTCAATATAGCGACTTTAGTGATATAACAGTATGGCAACACACTGTAGATTTGGCTCAAAACACACCTATACGGTATAAAGTAATAACCAATATAATAACAAAACAATATGTAAATCATTGCTCTTATTATTTTAATATTATTTACATAAAGATATCAATGTTTAATTTGGTATACAGGTTGAATACGTAATAATAACGCACTTTAATTTTAAGATATACTAATAGATGGCGTTCTATCTTTCCGTATTATTTATGAGATGTAATCAGCCTATACACAAATGCGATAAATGGCACTAGTAATGTTATTATTGTTGTCATTAGTTAAATTATTGGGTTTTTATAATAAATGAGTTTTTAAAAAAAAAACATTCATTATCAATGTTATTATACACGGCCCGGTGGTCTAGTGGTTAGGTCGCCTGATCTTACATTGTAAGGTCCCGGGTTCGATTCCCGGCTGGGTCACCATTTTCCGTTGGGATCTAATTAACGAAATTGCATTTTCGATTCTGTCGATGGAATGCAATAACAAGACACACACTTACAGACATGTAACACGTCATAGTAAGGTTGGTTGTAAGAGATTGTCATATGACAATAAACCCGCCCATTGTGATATTTTCATAATAAAGAGTGGAAACAAACAAACAAACAAGCAAACATTATAGATGGCCAAATAAATAGCAATTAGTTTGCCGATATTGCTATCAGCGTCATCACCTGAATTTTGCCGTTTCAGAAGAGTTTGCCAAATCGTACTGTGGAGTTGAGCAATCTAATACCATAATATATATTATATAATATGCAGGTATAATCAATAGCGTGAGTTCGCGGGACATCTTTTTCCTATCTGCTTAGCTTCGCTCTACTTCGGCCATTTATTTTTAAAATCCTGCCGCATCACCTGTGGCGGTGCTTCGACATTTTTATATTACGGCCATCGCGCGAGGGGAGTCCAGATGCGCTATAAGTGGCGGAAGGTAGGTAAGCAAAAACAAGGCGATGGCGCCGGCGTATAAAAAAAAGTTAGCAAAAAGTTTGATGATTAGCCAAGAAATGGATAGTAGACGGTATGTGTTAGCATCGTATATTAAATTTCAACGTCTTTTAGAAAACATTTTATAGAAACAAACAGAGGTCCAGAGACAAATGAGAGCAAAACAATGCGGATTTTTCTGTAATCTTTTTGTTTTAGATGGTAACTTCATTTTTTCCTTGTTATAAAAGTGCGAGTCTTTATCAAAACTGAGTATTGCAGTAGATGTATCGCTTTGATAAAATCTTCCACGGTAGTTTCAACATTGACAATTTTATAATAATTGGTTCCTTGACTCTTATACAAGGACTACAGTATCTTGGTAGGGTCTCTTTATTATTATCTTCTAATATTTATGTGTATCAACATCTTCAATAATGTCATAAATCGTTGCTGACAAGACTATGCATAATTTAACAGTTTGAAAAAAAGTTTTCGTATCATTTTATAGAATGGAGGATAAGCAAAACGTCCCCACCACCAATAACGACCAGATATATGTAGATCCAGAGAGTACCCAATGTTAGAGTACTCCAACTTGTCGGTAGAGATCGCGAACTTTTACCTAAGGAGAGTGGCGTACCTGGGCCACGTGCTGAGACAAGAGCGATACCAACTGCTTTAGCTTATTATTATGGGAAAAGTTTGCGGTAAACGACAGTCGCAACATCCGAGAGTGGACAATATCTCAAGCGTAGAAGAACTATTTCGCTTGGTCCAAGACAAGGAAAAAATCACAGAGCTGACAGCCAACCTCCTGTAGGAGAGGCACTATAAGAAGTAGAAGATATGTAGTTAAATACCTCTTTTCATGACTGTCATTTGTTACTATGGCCACCGTATACCGAGAATATCGCGGTCAGTCTTAATTCATTGTGGGAAAGAAGTTACAGCTAAAACAAAAACCAATGCCATTGTATCTAAAAATCGTAAAATACAGTGAAACTGCATTATTAAGTGTCAAAATAACCAACTAATCGTCATATTTATTTATTTATTTATTTATTGCTCCACAAAAAAAATTACACCGCTAGCACTTAACATTGATTGTGTTGTTCCTAACTAGGCAGAGCCTGTTCTAAGGAGAACACCAATACAAATGATTAAAAAATACATACTAAAAATAAAAAAATTTAATCAAATCAAGTTAAATTCCAAACTAAAAATATTTTTTTTTTAATCAAATCAAGTTAAAATGAAATTCTCACTACACCAAAATAATATTAGAACTTTAGACAAGTAATACTAAATAATAATAATAATAATATATAATAGCAATAATAAAGAATTATCTGTTTTAATAATATATTAAAACAGATAATTTCAGATAGTTACTTTGACGGTTATTTTCCGAAAAAGGTATGACGACGCGAAACATGGCGGCGTAGAGTGGCTTCGCATACACGGCCGGTGATAAGCGATGATTTTTTCATATCGTGACACAGATTTTCTTTTAGCTGTAATTTTCTTTTCACAATGGGTTGAGACTGACGGCCATCGTAACAAATGACAGTATTGAAAGAGCTTTCCAATTATTGCTGGTGGGTTCGCGTCCATACATTTTGGCCCATCCTCCTTTATTTTCACTGATGTCTCCGGCTCCGACGAAAGTAGCCCTCACTGTATCCTGTCTTACGTCCTTGCGTTCAGCGTCCGCAATGTTCCCGTCGCCGAACGCCGAACGCAAGGACGTAAGACAGGATAAAGTGAGTGTTGTGTGCAAGACGGATTTTCGAAATTCGCGCGCTCCAAGTCCGACCCCCCACCACCGTTATAACCTACGCAGTGGCGGCAGCGGTATGCGGCCTACCCGCAAAACAACGGATTGACAGCTCTTTCAGTCTACCCTGGACAACGGCGGCTGCAACGTCACCGAAACGTCGGGTGCTACAAATGTTACGCGGTAAATTCTTTTCTATCCTATTTATAACACAAATATTTCATTAAGAAAAACTATAATAAAAATAATTATAAAAGCAGTAGTTCAGTTTTTGTAACGGCAGTTGTGTTTTTTATTCGTTTTAATATATTTACTTGTTTCCAGACGCTCTCTACTAAAATGATATCGTTGAAAGCAGCTAGAAACACGGTTCCGCCGTAACAAAAATAAACAAAACTACCTCAGCATTTGCATTCAGCGGTCTTATCAAAGCTATTCAGCGGTCTTATCAAAGCGAAGGCGTGAAATGATGCAAACAATAGTAAAGTTGTACTTGTAAACAGGTTCGAGCATTTGAGTTGTATAAAGTTGACCTATTTCCGTTCGAACTTTATATTGAAAAGCTTCGCTATTTGGCACAATGTAATTAAAATAGTTCGGGTATGTTCGGGGAATTTCAGCTCGCTCGCCTGTTTGTTGCTCGAATTATTTATAGTTGAGTGCTTCGGTAAACATTGCTGCGATAACATTTTCACCTGGGTAAATTGGAATGGGCATTAACCATGATTTATAGCGATACTGGATTCAACGGGTCAATTCTATTTCATTGCACCTCAATGTTGATGCCGGAAATATTATAAATACGCCAGCGCAAGCCGACACCGAAACAACGGACTTCATTCGTATCATTGTATTGTTTAGAATCGAAAATGTAATTAAATGTAAATGTAACTGTGAACCCTTTAACTCAAAATCGGACTTCTTCCGTCCCCTTTGATTTGCTTTGACAAGGAACCTGTTAAATGTAAATGTAGCTTCGAACCATTGCTTCGTTTAGGAAAAATAATGTGTAAATGTAAATGTAAACTCACCATTTGTATTGTGGCCCTACGGGGACGTTTGTTTGTTGCGGCCGTTGGCGGGCGGCGTCCAGAGAATTTTATTAATTCCTTAGACTCCTCACCCGTCGCTTTTCGATTGGAGTTGGTGTACTTGGTATTAAAGAAAGAAGAAAGAAGGGAAAAAAATGGAGAAAAAAAAGAGATGCCCACAACACCAGTAGTAAGCAATAAAGCATGACCGGTCTGTGAGCCGGTCACATCTGAAGCCCCAAATAAGCGCAGAAAGCCTGTTGGGAAATGCCACTGGGTCCGCACAGAACGTGCGCAACACAGGAGGTAGATATGATTGGTCACCGCAACACAAGGCCAGCGCGAAGCGTCCTGCATTTACCTAAAAAACTTAACAAGAACAATAATAAAAAAATTAAAAAAACACTGCTGCTGTTACAAAAAAAGACTATTGTATTAAGAAATATTAGAAACACTTTGTTCGCTCTGAAAAGTACGTTTTTTTCGTTGAAACAAAATTCAATTTACGGAATCTCCGTTACGGCACAGTTAACGCGTGTCATCTTTATAAACATCTAGTGCTTATAGACGATTGCGCATTCTTTGAGTCAGTCGACGAGCTTTGTCTAAGACGTTACACGTTCAATTTGGCATCAGTTTAGTCCGTGACCTTGATCATTAACGGTTTGATGAGACTGATAGAAATTATCAAAATGTATGAAAATCCATTATTTCGGTCCACGCGATAAACGATCAGTTTCCCGTCAGTCTGGCAAACGTCACGGACTGAACTAATGCCAGATTGAACGTGTAACACCCGTCTAAGGCCCGCGACGTCTTCCGCTGGGCAATTGCCGCCTCCACACGTTGGTGAATGTTTGTGTTAGATTAGGTAACGTATAAGATGCGGATTTTCGTAGTATACAAACTCTATTGAATCAATTTCCACCAAACTTGACACACATGTTATTTACATCGACCTTAAATAGTATTATGTATCAAAAATGACCATACTCTACCGCAAAGCTTTTGGTCTTCAACGGGTTAAGAGGCCCTATCTCAAAAACACGTTGTCCGATTTCGAAAATGTATACAAAATCTATCTCTTTAATCCGGTAAGGTGGTATTCTATGTTATAACCAATAAATGTATTTATAAGAAACTTTTTGGAGGTACCATGAAACTTTCGTTCGGATATTGAGAAAGTGAGTAAAATAAAGTACCTTGGAGTTGTTGTAGATGGTAATCTGAACTGGAAGGACCACATACAGGATACTGCATCAAAAGTCCGCCAACTTATCCACATATTTAAGGTAGTACTAAGGAGTGTCTTCTCAAAATCTTTAATCAAAACCATCTATTATGCTTTAGTCAATAGTATACTATCATATGGGATCATTGGATGGGGTGGCGCGTCACTTTCAGCGCTAAATCCCTTTATTAAGGCTCAAAAGTCAATAATTAGGGTAATCAATAAAAAGCCTTTTAGGTTCTCCAGCGACCACTTATTTAAAGAGTTCCAAGTACTAGACATACGCCAATTATATGTGAAAGTATCAACAATATTTTATTACACCCACACAGAGTGGCATATTATTAAATCTCACACTACCAGAACACGCGCAGTTACAGCATGCAACATGATGTCCCCCTTAAGAAAACTCAATTCGCCCATCGACATTTTTCTTTTCTAGCTGTCCGACTACACAATAGAATAATTTCGGAATTAAAAGTGAAGGTAGATACCATACGAGAAGAAAAATTATGACGGAATGGTTGATTGAGCTAGGAAGGAACGAAACGGAGAAATTGGTTAATTATAGTGCTGTATTAGAATACCTAACTACATAAAATTACTACTTTTATATATATAGATGTTAAACATATGTATATGTATAGATTATATGTATAAATTTATATATGTGTATGTATATGTGTAGATATGATTATTTAATATTATTATGTATAGTAAAATAGTAAACCCTATAGTAAAATAGACTAAGTATATGTAATATCTGTGTAAATATAGAGCTACCACATAAAACAATGCTACATTAAGTTACACTTAGCAACTAAAAAAAAAAAAAGGAAAAAGAATACACAAAAGTCTACCTTAGTACGGGCATCACTCCAGCAAGGTAGATTTTAATCTTATTAATCGTGTTTTAAATGTGTGGGAAATATTAATAAATAAATAAATAAATAAATAGATCCCTTGGCCATGAGCCGACCGCCAATTATGTAGGTCTAATTTATCCGGCATGATTGTCAGTGGTGGTAGACGCGTGGTGGAAGGAAGACAATCAAAGGATCTTGCGCAGGTGCACGCGCCAACCATCTGCTGCTTCGTGTCCGGATTTTTAAGTTTATACAAAAAAAGAAAACACAACACACAAAAGAGACATGCAATTTCGAGTAATCGAGTTATGTTAAAGCTTTGCCGACTGATTTACATTGTCGGAAATTTGCCACAATGAAAACAATCAAAAATGGGGCGAAGCGTAATTAATTTACCCAAATAAACAATCGTGAAATTTTTTTCCAAAAATATATTTCTCTACGTTTTAAAACGTTCAGAACCAGAAAAACGAAAATTAAACAAACTGATCGATTCATCGATATTTCAAGAATGCCTCGTCCGATTTCGGGAATAATCTCGCCAATCTGTTTTATTCGATATAATGTACATTTCAGAGCTTCCACAAAATAACGTACATTTTAAAATAATGTACTTTTTAAAAATATCGTCAAAATAGCGCTAGTTGGTATGGCAACCAATGGATGACTGAAAGAAAACATGTTCAGCCGATCGCGAACTTCTTCTTAGCTATACGAATTAATACGTAACACCGATTATCGGAATCGAAGTCGGATTGTGTATTATGTAGTTGCAAATTTTAGAGCCTATTGACTTAGAGGCCGTAATTTTAACGGATTATTCGATTTCGTTCGTCAAATTCAATTCATTCGGCAATCAGTTTTATTCATTAGATGTTGCAGCTCAACCTTAGGCTTCCGAAGCTGGAGCTGCCATATACTCGTACAAACCGATCCGAGCCCAGCGCTAGCATTTTAAAAAGTAGCTCTTCATTCCATCTTACTACTTGTATTGATTATATATATATATATATATATATATATATATATATATATATATATATATATATATATATATATATATATATATATATATATATATATATATATATATATATATATATATATATATATATATATATATATATATATATATATATATATATATATATATATATATATATATATATATATATATATATATATATATATATATATTTATATAAGATTTGGCAGCTAAATTTTTACTACGAAACGCAACGTGTAGATGGCAGCCATAGTTTCAAAAATTGATTACTCTTCTTTTATGTTCAATAGCTGTGTTCGTGGTATAACAGTAAGGCGGCGCACATTAGTTGGCTCTCTAAACACACGCCTTTACAGTATTCTATCTCTAAACAAAATAATCATATATAGATAATACCAAACGAATTTTCAAATCAAAGCTCTTATTATTTTAATAATATTGACATAAAGATGTATTTTTTAAATTTGGTATACAGGTCTCAATACTTACGTAATTAATATACGGTTATTAATATTTAATTAATTAATATAATTATATCTAATATAAATAATATATAATATATAATTAATTGGGCGTAATTAATATACGGTTATTAATATATAATTACGGTCTCAATGGGCCCGATTGCGTTTCTTTGTGAACTAAAACTAAAATTAGTCCAAGCGAACGAGACAGAGCAATACGTTAGAGCGGTATATGAAACGAACGATCGTCGATAAATACTACCTGCCGAACTTACCTATACCTGTACTCGTCCGAATAAATTCGAGCATATTTCGTGCGGTGTAAGATTTGACCTTGGCGGGCAGTTTTAATGCAAAAAGTTGACAACCGGTCATCTCACACTTCGCTCTAGCGTATTGCCCTGTCTCGTTCACACGGACTAATTTCTGATTTTAGTTCACGAAGAAACGCAATCGAGCCCAATACTTACGTACGTAATTATTACTAATTACGCCCTTTAAGTTCAGATAGACTAATAGATGACACCCGAAAGATTTTTGTCATGTAATCAACCTATATAAAAATGCGATAGATGGCACTAATACTTGAATGTTATTTTTGTTATTATTGGTTAAATTACTGGGTTTTTAAAATTAAACACTCCTTTATAAAAAAAATACAATAATTATAAATGTTATTATAATTGACCAAATAAATTGCTATTATTCTCGCCATCAATGCTATCAGCCCGGTTTTAGACGGGTTTTTTTTTTATTTGTTGAGTGGGGCTTTTCTAAGGTCTTTATGAGCCTTGTAACACTGCGACCATTGCTGATCTATTGTGCTCGCCACCTACTATAGTTCTGCGCTAAGCCCCGTGTCATTCAAGAACCGCAGCAGGCTTTTGGCGCCAGATTGTTTTACCTCCTCAGGTTGGAGGTAGTGACCACCCAGGTGGTTGTATCTTTTACGCATCAGCGGGCCACACTCGCACATGAGGTGCTGGGGAGTTTCCTCTGCCCCTTGGCAGAACCTGCACATTTTTGTGTCTTTGAGCTTGAGGTTGAACATGTGTTTGTTCAGGCCACAATGCCCCGTGAGCGCCCTTACCAGTATGCGTAGATTGTTCCTATTTAGCGATAGGGCCTCACGGGCCGTCTTACGGTCGTAAGGCTTAATGAGCGCTTTGGAATGATTCAACCCTGGCGTGTTGTTCCAGTGGTTGACGGATTGTTCTAAACACATTTGTTTGAGCATTAGGTTTGCAAGGCTTTTTGGTACGCCACAGCAGGGTTCAGGGCCGTATAACGTTCCCTTTGCTCCCGTCCTAGCAAGTTCGTCGGCTTTTTCATTTCCCTCGATTCCTGCATGGCCGGGAACCCATCTTAGTATTACCCTGTTCTTTTCGCCCAGGGAATTCAGTAGTGATATGCAGTTTTGCACTAGCTTTGAATTAATGGTATTCGAGGCTAGTGCCATAAGAGCTGCTTTGCTATCCGAGTGGATATAGATACGGTGGTTGGCGTAGTCCTTTTGGAGGTTGATATCCGCACATTCAATAATGGCGTAAACCTCCGCTTGGAATATGGAGGCGTATTTTCCCAAGTTTACACTTCTTTTGAAGTTTGGTCGCTCTCCATATATACCACAGCCTACGTCAAGTCCCGATTTGGACCCATCAGTATACCATTTAAGGCTACCGGCCTCCCATTGCAGTTGGCTTTTTAGCCAGTCGTCTCTGGGCGGCAGTTCCACTGTAAAAAGTTTTCCAAAGTTTAGGAGTGGGAGCATGGTGTCTGATACCATGTTGAGGGTTGGATTTTCACTGACTGAGTCAAGAACTGATCTTAGTGCTTGTGAGATCCAGTTTACCTTCTCTCGGGCAGATAGCCTGTACATGCTGGCTTTCGCCACCTGTTGCAAATGAATGTGTAGGGGCGGTAAGTTCAGCAGTGCATCTAGAGCTGCTCCAGGAGTGGAGGACATTGCGCCAGTTGTCATGAGGCACGCCGTCCTTTGGATATTGTTTAGTTTGGTAATCACAGTTTTCTGGTTGGCTTTGTTGCACCATACCACCGAGGCGTACGAGATTATCGGCCTCACAATGGCAGTGTATAGCCAGTGGGAGATCTTGGGGTTAAGGCCCCAGTTTTTCCCCGCCAGTCTTCTGCTTATACCCAAAGCACTTTTAGCTTTTTGAATTGTTTTATCTAGGTGGCTGTTCCAGGTGAGTCTTTGGTCGAGCGTGACTCCCAGATACTTTACTTCCTTGGAGAAAGGAATCTGCCTGTGGTTTAAGATTGGCATTTTTAGTCCACCTAGTTGACGTTTGTTGGTAAATGGCACGAGGACGGTCTTATCGGCGTTGACCGATAATTCGTTCTCTCTGCACCAATTGCTAACGATTGTTAACGCTTTTTGCATTATGTGTGAGATCGTGTTTTGGCAGAAGCCCCGGACAATGACTACTAGGTCATCAGCATAGCCCTGTGTGTCTATCCTGGCCTCTGCCATCCTATGCAGGAGTTGATCTATTGCAAGAGTCCATAGTAGGGGCGAGAGTACGCCTCCCTGCGGGCAGCCTCTTGTAGTGGTGACTTCAAGGTTTGTTCCGTGAAGAGCTACCTTGGCCGTGCGGTTTGAGAGCATCGCTTTCACCCATCTGGTTGTGGTGTTGTCAACTTGTTTTGACTCTAGCCCCTTCACCAGTGATTTAATTGGGGTTTTGTCGAAGGCGCCCTCAATGTCTAAAAATGCGCATACTGCGATTTGTTTGTCTTCCAACGCCTTTTCCACTCTGTCTACTAGGTAGAGCAGAGCGGTTTCCGTGGATTTGCCTCTGCGGTAGGCGTGTTGGTTACAGCTGATAGGGTTGACCGTTAGGATTTTTTCCCTGATATTTAGACGGGTTACCAAATCGTTCTATGAAGCTAAGCAATCTAATACCATATATATAATCAATGCTACTATAGTTTGTTTTAAGTTTTTCATTTAGCATCGCGAAACTAGTGGCACTCGCCCGATCTCCGCTACTCGGCCCACGTGGATATGCAAACGTTAGAAAAACTCGCCAACATTCACCCGTGTGTACCTAATGCTAACCAAAGGTGCTCGTCGAGACGTACCCCTCTGCCCACTTCCCTCGCACCCCATTCGCGTAATACTCCGTCGCTTGAGAGAACGTCTACTATTCTCTCGGTATATTTCTCCTATAATAACACTGCTATGTAATATTTGCCACTGCTATTGGGAATGTTAGTCCGATTCGCGTCTCGTTCCCTGACATAATATCAGATGCAGACCACAATAGAATAATCGATTCAGTAACTATTTATATCCATGTGGGTTTCTGCTTACTGACCTGCATTTATTAGCTCATGATTACGCCTGAATAGAGGACTTCACATTATTACGCGGAACTGCCTTTCTGTTTATTTTAACAGGTAAATAAGTCGGTTTCAGGTTGTTTTAATAATGCATTTCTCTGAATTCGCTTACACAATAAATAGCCTTGAGGCGGTATTGTGCGATATTTCGCTGAATTGACAATTGAAAGCCCAGAAGCGATGTTCCTTTTCATCTGAAGTATTGGCGAAGTGCCAAATGGAGCGATGCGAGTTACGGATTTCTGAAAAAACATTATACCTGGATAGAAGAAACAAAAAATATTGTCATTTCCGTTCATTTATGCTTTTCTGCGATCGTTAATTCAGTAGTGGAAAGGACTACCAAATGAATCTTCAACCCGTTTCAGAGAAGGTAATTAAAGTGGCTTATAGCTGGCATAGTGACAGATTTTAGGATGGAGAATCTACTGTATAAATAAAGAATAAGAATAAAGAGTATCTATTTCCATTACAACCACTACAATTGTGTAGAAATGACCAAATATATTAAGTTAATCTTAAATTAACTCATAAAAAAAATAAAAAGGGGAAAAAAACAAATTTTTTCATGAATGAATTTTATTTACTGAACATTTATATCCTTTATAAAAGCCATTGCAGGCCCAAAATGAGATTGAAAGTTGATATTATGGTGCATAGTGTGGGTTTAGAAATAAAGAAAATTCATAAAAAATATTAATTTTATTCATCATAATTAATGCAAAGAACTAATAAAAAATATAAAAAAACGACATCAAAATTGTTCCTTGGTGTGGTAAATTCTAAAACAAGCGTTCAAAACACACAACCTCAATGCTCAAGACACTGGGCAGTACTAACATATGATCGGTGGTACTAACATCGCGGGATGCCACCCGATTTGCAGAGATTGGGAGATAGTGGTGGAGTTGTACCTTGTTTGAATAATCGTAGCTGTCTTTTGTCTCGCGTCCACATACCACGAATCGTATTTATTTTCGCCCGAAGCATTCAGGAGTGTGCCCGAGTTATCGCACAGAGTGTGGGAATTTTCGCACATTTTAGCCACCCGAGTATACTCGGGCGTAGTCGTGTTTAATTTAAGAAACCATGACATACAGCAACATTTTCTACTATTAGGCATTATCATTTAAATAATGTTACATTTGTTTGCAAATTTTTTAAGCATTTTTTACGATATTAGAAAAGGGGCTGTTAGCAAATTTTTAGACAAATCAGAAAATCTGACTGAAAACCTCCCTCTGCTTTTAGTTCAATAGCCAATAATTACTAAATGCGAATTGACAAACACATGCATGGTATTGCTTGTGTTTTATTTTATTTTCAATCTGTTTTCCAGAAAACTGGCACCGTTTTATATTTAATATTTAAACATACTATTCAAAACTAAAGCCAATGAAAAGTTTTCACAATTAACAAGGTATGTCTATACCTACTGCCAGTGGCGGATCCAGGGGGGGGGCTAAGGGGCTGAAGCCCCCCCCCCCCCAAAACATAAATAAACAAAACTTTCAGTTTTGTTACTGAACTGTTTATTAAAAATCTGTTAGTTCAGCTCAAAATTTAGAGACAGCTCCAAAAAATTCTACATATCTAAGTAAAACCCAGAATCAGCTGATTGAATGTTACCATACTCTAATTATGAAAAATATAATAAAAAAAAGTGAAAGAAGCAAAATATTGTGTCATAGGCTATATATTAATCCGAAAACTGAAAAGACTTTTTCGTGGTAGTCGTATTTCCAAAGTAAGTCGAAAAAACGGTCGAACGTAAACGTTTCTAACTAACGCTGCCTTAACGATGAGAGATATATGATTAAGTTCTAGAGAAAAGTTGTAGAGCTTGATAATGCCTACAAAAAAGTCAGTGACAGCATATGTCTAACTTTTATATTTAAGTCACAAAAAGTAGTTTTTCTAATTAAAAAAATAATTTAAATCGTTAGGTCATGTTTATTTTTCATATTATCAACAATTATGAATTATTATCAAAATAAATAAATTTATCGTCACAAGTGTTTAAAACAAAAGACTTTTCCCTTTTACTGCATAAATAGTTAAAGGATAATACGACATATATATGGAACCGCGACCGTGTCGTCTATCTATACTTCTATACTAATATTATAAAGAGGTAAAGTTTGTGATGTTGTATGAAGTACTCTCTGGATCTACTAAACCGATTTTGAAAATTCTTTTACCAATAGAAAGCCACGTTATTAAAGTGTCATAGGCTATATATTAATCCGGAAAATGAAAATACTTTTTCGTGGTAGTCGTATTTCCAAAGTAAGTCGGAAAAAACGGTCGAACGAAAACGTTTCTAACTAACGCTGCCTCAACGATGAGAGATATATGATTAAGTTCTGGAAAAAAGTTGTAGAGCTTGATAATGCCTACAAAAAAGTCAGCAACAGAATATGTCTAACTTTTATATTTAGGTCACAAAAAGTAGTTTTTCTAATTAAAAAAATTAAATCGTTAGGTCATGTTTATTGGTCATATTATCAACAATTATGAATTCTTATCAAAATAAGTAAATTTATCGTCTAAAGTGTTTAAATCAAAATACTTTTCCCTTTTACTGCATAAGTAGTTAAAGGATAATACGACATAGGTATGGAACCGCGACCGTGTCGTCTATCTATACTATCTATACTAGTATTATAAAGAGGTAAAGTTTGTGACGTTGTAGGAAGTAATCTCTGGATCTACTGTAACGATTTTGATTTTTTTTACCAATAGAAAGCCACGTTATTTGTGTCATAGGCTATATAAAAATCCGAAAAATGAAAAGACTTCTTCGTGGTAGTCGGATTTCCAAATTAAGTCGGAAAAAACGGTCGAACGAAAACGTTTCTAACTAACGCTGCCTTAACGATGAGAGATATATGATTAAATTCTAGAGAAAGTTGTAGAGATTGATAATGCCTACAAAAAAGTCACCGACAGAATATGTCTAACTTTTATATTTAAGCCACAAAAAGTAGTTTTTCAAATTAAAAAAAATATTTAAATCGTTAGGTCATGTTTATTGGTCATATTATCAACGATTATTAATTATTATCAAAATAAGGAAATTTATCGTCTAAAGTGTTTATAACAAAAGACTTTTCCCCTTTACTGTATATAATTTCACTTTTACTGCATAAATGGTTGAAGAGATAAGACACTCCCAAATAAGAAACTCACAAGAAGACACTCACAAATAACGGTAATATAGTCAAATTGGCATGCAAATACATACATACATTGCAGTAAAAATATAACCCTTCATTTGGCAGTCAGGAAATAAATCATAGCACTCAGTACTAACCAAACCACACTCATTATTTCATCACAAGTAAAACGTTTTACCGCCCAACGAAGTGGGCACGGGTCAGCTAGTTTACTGATATAGCTATTAGCGAGACCGACCCTCAGCCCCCCCCAAACATAAATCCTGGATCCGCCACTGCCTACTGCTACAGCGCAAAAAAGAAAATACACTTTTTACGTAATATAGTGAATTTCGAGGAAGGGGATAAGATAGCCACATTATGAATTTAATAGATATATTCAACTCATTATATGAAATATATTTTTTAATATACATAATATACATGGTAGGCTATAATAATTATCTCTGTCTCAGAAGAGAAATGCTGACCATGTCCTATATTTTTATTCTGATTCTGGTATAACTGATAACCCTAGGTTGCTAGCTAAGGTGGATCTTTACGAGCCTAATAAGTATCTTCGTGCTCGGTTGCACCATATTTTCGCGGAGCCGTTCTCGCGCACTAACTTTACGAGCTGGAACTTTATGCCTCTTACTTAGCGGCGCTGTAAGGACAGTTAGTCGATGGCACCAGATTTCGATATTTTTACAAACGACTCATGTTTACTTTACAGGCAATTAATTATTTATTCTTCATAATAGCTAGAATTTTACGAAACGTTCTATTTGTAGGTATACTTACTAGTTGATATCTTATTAATTTTACTTTGCAATGCATTGGTTTTTCTGTAATGTTAATAAGATAAATAAATAAATAATATTGATAAAATAATAACATTAAAGTAACATAATAATACAATATAAACGTATAGGTAATAAGTAATAGGTATAATTTAAATAATAATATATTTATAATATGTTATAGAAATACGTTGTAGACGAGTGAGAAATACGAATATATGCATACGATTCCATACTGGGTATATCTCTTTACAGATACGTTCTTCTAATCATTGAAGGTACCTATCGTATTGAGTCCCATTGGACGTAAGCCAGCTGTCGTAGTCGCCCGATACCGCATGTACGGTTTGATTACCTTTTAGATCGCTTCTAAAACTTTACTGATCAAAAGAATATTAAAGGAGGAGAAGAAATGTGTAAATGTGTGGGACGCGTCCCTACCGACCAATACTGACCAGACTTATGTCGTGGAAAAGCTCTTTTCTTGACTATTTGATACTACGGAGACCAGTCTAATATCATTGTGGGAAAAAGTTACAGTTAAAAGAAAAACCTGGGTCATAAAAAATCGTCGCCGGCTGGGTGTGCGGAGCTATGACAACCCTGCCATGCTTCGCGTAGCTATATTTTTTTGAGAGCATTGAGAGCATGGAACATTCTAATAAATAATCAAAGTAATATTTAAAAGTAATCCAAAGTTAATTAAAAAATATTCAAATTGTAAAAAATATTAATAATAAATATCACGTTAATTTATTCGATTTGTCAGATCATAAAAAATATAAAAGAACCTATATAAATAAAATAGGTGTTTAAAATAAGTATTTAATATATGGTCATTTTAGATTTATATTGCCGTTTAAAAATTTATTGACACTCCAATAACATTAACATTTAGCCATCTTTTTAAAGTGTTCATGAATGCTGGCTGTTTCATCTATTGCATATTTTTTGGAACACTAGAATTTTAATGCAGTAGAACACGGAATATTTAATGCAGTAGAATTTTGATACATTGCTGCTCAACATAACATAACATAAACGGCACAAAGGAAAAACCTTTTTAAGCATTTTTACCGAAATTCACCAATGTATTTCTCGCTACATATAACATATAACACATTGCGCTATAGTAGCTCGTTTAAATGGTAATTTGAGTGTTGGGTTATCTGTACCTATATAAATTACAGCAAAATCATTTGTGAGAATGCTTATATCACAATCACTGGTTTTTCACATTTTGTTTTTGAGTATTTTGCTCACGTAATTAGGAATGGCGATCGATATCGTCTTCTCTTAGATTGTGTTTCTAGTACTCGGAGACAGCCCTGGGTTTGCGGGGGGGGGGGGGGAGATAGGGGAAGAGAGGGGGGGCAAACCGGGTACCAGCCCCGGGCGGCAATCTAAGGGGGCGCCAAATTCACGTGTTTGAAAAACAACTTGTTTCACTAAAGCGCATAGCATCCATGGCGCGTCGTACTATCGATTGTTCATTTGATTTTGGAAGGCATCCTAAGTTGATTTTGAACGCGTGCGCAGTATGTGCGATGTCTCTACTAGAATTCCCGACGCGTCTGGAAATCTTCCCCACAGACAAAAAAGGACTGGGCTACACGAGCGGAGCCGAATAAATCAGAACAGCCGAACATCAAGCGAAGGTAGGTATTTATGTGGCTTATTACGTGTGCGATTAATTCGCGTTGTTTTTTTTTGTTAACAAGTACTATTTCAAACGTGACACTTAATAATTATTAATTGATGGGGTAATAGATTCTTTTACGGAAAGGAAAGCTTCTGTAGCAAGATCAGTAGTAAAATTTGCTGGAACCTTACGGTTGAAGGTGTGTGTACTGTCTGGCTTGTGCGTTGTCTACACTGGTTCTATGTACTCTATATTATTGCCACATAAGGAAAAGTTGTTAGCAAATAGGTAATAAGGAGAGCAAATTTATTTAAGATTTCATATCAATCAGTATATTTGATTCGTGAATTTTTTGAAAATCATTTATCTAGAGGAGGGGCGGACTTTGATGTGCAAATAGAGCTATCAGCTACAAAATACTGCAGGAAATATAAAGAAACATTCTTGTCTGAAAGCATCGAGTTGCTTAATGATCATGATGATGTTTAGGCATTAGAAAAACTTGCTCGCATTACCTATTAGCGGAAACGTTGAGAAGCGCTGCCCGAGATATACGCGAAGAGCCGAAATCAAGGCGTCCCACAAAGACCGTCCCCACACCCGAAAAATGCACGTGAAAAAAAGGAAAGAAAACTGCGTATACCATGATGAATTCAATGTCCGTTACATAAGAATTCCTTTCAGTGCAGCTCGGCACAATAGCCAAACCCATCGTCCGCTCCGCTCAGCGCTTTGTGACTGACTATCCGCCCCGGGAATCTATGAACCCTATTCAATTCAAGGAATAGAATAGAATGGAATAGAAAAATGTCTTTAAACAGCCAGCGCCGTTTGCTCGAGGATCGATCATCCATGGTCCATCAGATATGAATCGAATATTTATCGTTTTTTTTTTAATATAGAGGAATTAAAATAAAGCTTTTAATTTTTAGACGAACAGCTGATCGAATAGGTCGGAGAGTAAGAATAGAAGACCAACATGAACCTAAAGATTAAGCTCCTGGAGTACGTAAATAATGGGCCAGAAACTGGAAACCGAAAAAAACAAC
The DNA here is from genome assembly GCA_944548615.1 of Micropterix aruncella. Lineage (NCBI taxonomy): Eukaryota > Metazoa > Arthropoda > Insecta > Lepidoptera > Micropterigidae > Micropterix > Micropterix aruncella. The sequence goes on along the minus strand of CALYMY010000172.1, from coordinate 7,466 downwards.
TCTCTATAGATACTTCATACATAATCTCACCTCTCATTATTATGCTCTTTTAACTTGAAAGGTTGCGAAAATTAACGACCTTCCCCCTCCCTCATCAACCCAAACCTTTCCCCCTACGCTCTCCCCCTCCCATACCCCCCTTCCCTTTCCCGTCCCCCTACTCCCCCTTAATTAACCTCAACCCCCTTCAACCCCCCTCCCCCTATCCTCCCCCCTACCGTTTGGAGTCTATCGTTGAGGAACACAGACTGACAGTCGCAGACACCCAGAAGTGAGTCCACAATACTTTCCTTGTCAGGAAAGTAAAAAGGAGAAGGTAAAATATACATGCATATTTTGGCGGTCTTACCCGACACATTCACGATACATACTGTCACGGCCCGATGGCACAGTGGTTGGTCGCCTGGTATGGTTCATCGATATTGAGGGTTCCGGGTTCGATTCCCGGCTAGGCCGCCATTTTCCGTTCCGGGATAAAATCATTCTAATTATTCTGATTAAAAAATCTGTCGATCGCATGCAATAACAAAAAACACTGTTACACACATGTTATAAAGCGCACATAAATATTCGGTTGTAAGGGGCTCTCTAGGCGATCAAGCATGCTTGTCAAGCATCGCTTCGTGGGCTGGGACAGGATCGTAAACCGCAGGAATTATGCAAATATTTTTTAAAAATATTTACCAATAATTTACACAGCCCGGTGGCATAGTGGTTAGGTCGCCTGATCTTACATTGTAAGGTCCCGGGTTCGATTCCCGGCTGGGTCGCCATTTTCCGTTGGGATCAAATTAACGGAATTGCATTTTCAATTCTGTCGATCGAATGCAATAACAAGACACACACTTACAGACATGTTACACGCACACAAAAATATAACACGTCATAGTAGGGTTGGTTTTAAGAGATTGTCATATGACAATAAACCCGCCCATTGTGACATTTCACAATAAAGAGCATAAACAAACAAACAAACAATAATGCCTAATTTTGTAGTTTTATACCAGGGAGTCACGTCATTCATCAATCAATTACGTCTAATTAACGTGACTACCTGGTATAAACTACAACATTAGGGATTTTTGGTAAATATAAAAAACATGCATATTTCCTGCGGTTTACGATCCCTTCCCAGCCCGCGACGCGATGCTTGACAAGCATGCTTGAGAGCCTCTTAGAGATTGACGTATGATAATAAACCCGCCCATTGTGAAATTCCACAATAAAGAGTAGAATCAAACAAATAAACAAACAGACAATCACTTGGCATGCAGTTGGCATAAAAATGGCATGCAGAAGAGCATGCAACCAATATTGTTATCAACGCTCACAAATAAGCAAACAAATAAAAGAGATAAGGAACTCATCGCCATGTAGCGAATATTCCCGGTATTATATCTGATTGGATGTACTGTTGCGCTGCAATGCATTGTCACAAATAGAGACAGACGCTTTGCCGTGTGGTTCGATTCTATGGAAGCCGAATATGTTCTACGTCGCACATTCCTTCATATTGGATGTTTCAACCGTCTAGCAACGTAAACATTACGTAGAAAACTACGTAACTAGATGATTATATGGCGGAAGTAACTAGATACTTAAACGTCAACACGGAAGTACCTGAGTAGCTAAACGGTCCATATTACAAATTACCTACACTATCTCAGAATAAATTGGCCATATGTAGTTGGGGGCTTTGTCCATCGATAGAGAAAAAAAAACGGTTGTGTCACCCCAAGACTATCCCAGCAAGTAGCCAGGGAAATATTTCATCTAAATATTCATATCTATACAATTTTTTTTTTTTAGGTTTAATATTTTATTCATTTCATTTTTGTACATTTAGCCCCATTGTTATCAATGTTATAAGTAACTCGGAAAAATTGAACATCGAAATGCAGCTAATGCTCATTGCCCACCTAACTAGGACTAAACTGTCCCGTATCTAGGCGGGTCAGAGTAATTAATCTAAGTAATACAACTTATTTAACAATTAGCCTAATTAACGTAAAAAAACTTTTTATTTTTATAATTAATGAATGTACTTAATTAAGATTGGATAATATATAATAATAAATAACATTATAATACAAATCAAAACACTAAATTAGTACGAATAATACATTGTAGTTAATACAATATGGCAAATACACATATACGTAAATACGATATGATATATGGTATAAACATATCTATAATTTAATAATATATATAAATACAATTATAAAAGCAGTGCTAAAAAATATGAAATAATATAAATAAAAATATGATATGATATACTATTTACATATCCTACTAATATTATAAACGCGAAAGTTTGTATGTATGTATGGATGTTTGTTACTCTTTCACGCAAAAACTACCGAATGGATTTTGATGAAACTTTACAATAATATAGCTTGCACATCAGAATAACACATAGGCTATAATTTATAAAGATATAGTGTGAATTATCTAAAATATAACGATAACTGTCAAGTAAGTAGGAAAAAAATCTAAGAAATTGACATTCGAAATTTAAATTCTATCCTACTATCCTACTAATCCTACTAATATTATAAACGCGAAAGTTTGTATGTATGTATGGATGTTTGTTACTCTTTCACGCAAAAACTAATGAATGGATTTTGATGAATCTTTACAATAATATAGCTTACACATCAGAATAACACATAGGATATAATTTATAAAGATATATAGTTTTCTATCATCATTATAACAATTTTCCATCACCACGCGGGTGAAACCGCTGGGCGCAGCTAGTACATAATAATTTATATAAATATACAATATTATTTTTAAATAAACCGATATATATACGCTTTACAAACCAAGTTTTCAGATTTAGACCTTCCTAATTCAAATAACCATTTATTAATATTGTCTTTAAACTCTTGATTGCTCCTTAGGTGTTTCTATTTTTCCATTATAAAGAATTAATGTTTGTAAGTTTGTATGTAGGGGGTAATCTCCGAAACTACTCATCCGATTTCAAAAATTCTTTCACTGTGGGAAAGCTCCATTATTGATGAGCGCTATATTTAATAGGCTATAGTTGATAGGCTATTTTTCATTGTGATAAATATTGGTTTTTAATAATGATATTTGTAAATCAAGTCGGAGAAAAATGAGCTGGTGAGTCGCTTTATCGGTGTGCGCTGACGAAACAGTTTGATATATGTGAAAATAATATATGACAAAAACATCGGCCTCAGAGAGATCTATAAAAAAGTCAGCGACAGCATATATACAATTTTTAAATTTAGCCTACAATAACTGCTTTTATGTGTCATAAAAATAAGAAAAATAAGTAGTCAGTGTTTGTTGAAGACATAAAATAAGAAGAAGAGACACCTTATCGAAATAAATTTATCCATTATCACGGGTGGTTAATAAAGATAAAATTAGCTGTAGGTGGTATAGTAATAGAGATATCATGAAATTAGTAACGCGCACAAGCACCCCGAAATAACTAGCAGGTGGCGGCGGCGGCTGCTGGCCCAGCAAGGTCAGCGTTCTGCGGAAGGCGGCGCGGGTGGCGTGTAACAAGACGCGTACGTTTACGATATATGTAGGTAGCGTGCATCTGAGGGGACGTCTTGTCTAAAAGTAGCGTCTTGTCTAAAAGTTTATGTCTAAAAGTAGCGTCTAAAAAGGCAAATAAACGCCACCCTACTTAAATTAACAAATCGGTTCGAAACTTTACGCGAAGCGAAGCCGAGGGCAACAGCTAGTCATAAATAAAGTCGATGAGCAGTTAGTGAAAATTTCTGTTAATATGCGACGCAAACGCAATAAAATTTGAATTTCGATTGCATGAAATTGCAATCACGCGTCGCCGGGAGCCTTCGAATTCAATTTCGATTTCCAAATGAGCCACGCATCGCAAGCATCGGCGCTTTAAGGGCCCTACTATTTAATTATTATATTGCAGACTTTATATATTATTTGTGTCGCTTGTTTATGAGATATTTCACCCAAAATTTCACAATATGATTCCAGCCCTACTATGTACTATGTGTAAGTGTATAAGTCCAATATTTCGAGATTGAAATGTGAATATTACGCCCCTGGTGGACCGATTTCAACCACAATTATGCCTGCATGCCAAATTTCAGCTCAATTGGATGAAGCGTTTCGGCGCTATCGTGGAGGAATACACAGACACACAGACTGACTTCCATTTGAAAATGCTCTTAAACATCTCAGGGGGTCTCAAAAACAATATTTCCGTCTTCATCTCAAAAAAAAATTGCGCGTTCGCAATACTTTCCATCCTCGTCGGTTGGTGGGCCGGGAAAGTAAAATAGGTACCCACTGCGCTATTTAAACTAATTTTTGCTAAAATTTTCAATTAGGTACTTCTTCATAATTTTTTGTTAGATCTAGCATCGATTATTGTAATATTCAAATTTAGGGTGTTATAAATTGACTCGTAGTTTAGTGATTTTTCAGTGTGGCGTTTCACGAACTCCAAAACTTTTGCCCTTTTCATGTTTCCACATTCGTTAACTTCCCCGGTCGAAAACAGATTATACAATCATTGAATAAAATATCTTTATTTACAGAACCTTTCTCATGGCGCTTTACAACAGATTAGTCTGAGTATACTTGCACAACATACATAATTTTGCCTGGCTGAATCCGCTCCACGTAATACTAACCCACACAAATAATATATGAAATGCAAACATGATATTATGTCAATGTTATATGTAGGTATGAATATTTACGAGTATATATACAGCTGTGAGTGGATTTCCCTCCCATCCATTATACGAGAAATAATGGGTTTCCTCGCGTTGTTGCAGACACGTTCGCGTTAGCCTTCTGCTATGTAAGTGGCGAGTGAATGGCGAACATCAGAGATTGTGTGTTCAGGACTCATCTATCTATGTACATCTATCTATGTATTTTCACAGGTATAGGTATGATATCAAAAAACAGCAGCTGCTTGTCGCTATCAATGATTCTATCGATACGATAAGGATACTTTACTCCGTATAACGTTCAACTTCAATCAAATGAAAAGCATCAGGGGGAAGATAATTTAATTTTTAGTTGTAGCAGAATATTAATGGGCGTTGCAACCAGACGTTATAACCACAGTTTAAAAAAAACGATTGTGTCACCCGAGACACTCCCGGCCAGTAGCCAAGGACTGTTTTTATGTGAATATTAATTTCATAAATAAAATCGATGATTGCCACTCTCGGTCGGCGGATGAACCCGGTTGGGTTCATTTGTGATCGCCTCGTGCAGCGCGGATCAATTATCGGCCAGGACGAGTTTGGGCCAAGCGCCAACAGATGGCGTTAATATTTAATTAAAATGTAAGGCGGAATTTAAATATTAGTACAGCTCGTAGGTATATGACATATTCCAACCCAAATTTCACAATATATTTCAGCCTAACAAAGCACCTTTTTACCAAACTTCAAGTATATAAGTCTAATAAGTATTTCGAGATTGAAGTATGACTAGCGCGCCATCTGGTGGACCGATTTCAACCACAATCTATTCAACTCTTGTCATAACCAAAAGATGCCTGCATGCCAAACTTCACCCTAATTGGATGAAGCGTTTGGGCGCTATCGTTGAGGAATACACAGAGACAGACAGATACACAGACACACAGAAGACAATGACAAGGAAGGCCGACCCAAAGAAAATGGGTCAGGGATGAACAAGAGGCAGAATTTAATTTTACTTGTAGTATATAATACAGTATTACATACATATATGTATACAATAAAACACACCTTCTGCTGTTTAAATGCGTCATTGGGCCCGATTGCGTTTCTTTGTGAAATAAAACTAAAATTAGTCCAAGCGAACGAGACAGAGCAATACGTTAGAGCGGAATATGAAACGAACGATCGTCGATAAATACTACCTGTCGTCCGAATAAATTCGAGCATATTTCATGCGGTGTAAGATTTGACCTTGGCGGGCAGTTTTAATGCGAAAAAGTGACGACCGGTCATCTCACATTCCGCTCTAGCGTATTGCCCTGTCTCATTCACACGGACTAATTTCCGATTTTAGTTCACGAAGAAACGCAATCGAGCCCATTATTTGTGATTTCCAGTAATCCGGCGTTTTCAGTAATCCGGCAGTGCTCTTCCGGATTACCGAAAACCACTGTATAATGTCAGAAGCGTTTGCCAGCTGCGAGATTGCAACTACCGCTATAAAATATCGATTACGCATGATTTGGCAAGCGCGAGCTTCTCCTTTCCAAAAAGAATGTAACGTACGTCGAACGGCATTACCACTGTGGCGATGAAACTTTTCTCCGGAAGGAAGACTACAATGCGTCGCAAAAGTTAGCGAGAGGAGGGAGCGTCCGTTCGCGGAGACAAACAACGTCGTCACGTCTTGTCGACGTCGCCGGTTACTGAGCTCAGGCGCCCATTGAATGAAAGGCTTCCCTCAGCTATAGGAAAACCAGCGCAGGCATTATAAAACATGTTAGCATAGCAGTACTAACGTTCGATTGAAATAGAGAGCAGTTACCTCTTCTGTTAATCATACAAGAAACAACTCTGTAACTAATTCAAAGCATAAAATGATGCTGGTGAAATAACCGTATACCATGCTTATCAACAGAAGCAAGAGTGTTTTTGTAATAAACTTGTTCTTGCTTTTATTGATATGCATACGATGTTTATTATAATAAACATATATTTATTTATTTATTTATTTGCAGCTGTTATAAAAAACATATACAAAAAAAAAACAAGAACACACAGATTAAAAATATATATATATATATATATATATATATATATATATATATATATATATATATATATATATATATATATATATATATATATATATATATATATATATATATATATATATATATATATATATATATATATATATATATATATATCTGTCCTGAAAACCAGGATAAGAGATATCCTGAGGATACCCCTAATTTGCAGCGTTTGTAGCTTTATTTCATAGTCTTTGTCTATTTATAGTTTTAATTTTTAATCTGTGTGTTCTTGTTTTTTTTTTGTATATGTTTTTTATAACAGCTGCAAATAAATAAATAAATAAATATATGTTTATTATAATAAACATCGTACGCTCACCCTTCATCCAATTATCTCAAAAATTAAGCTACAATCCAAAAATTAAGTCTTGTCTTGTTATTTCCCCTGAAATAATAGGAAATTGAGTGAGTTTACGTATAAAGAAGGATTGTAGCTTAATTTTTGAGATAATTGGATGAAGGGTGAGCGTTTACTAGTTGAAAAATGGGCCCAACTTAAACCTACTCCTCTTTCCGCAAGTGAGAGGCATTCATCATTCTCGTTAACACCTAAAGCATTCCCGAATCCGATCAAGGGAATCCTTCGTCACGATGTAAGTGGCTTTTATAATTATTTACTTTATAATCATCTTATTGATCAATTCTAAAAAGAATATATACACAAAACTATCAAATA